>CM030843.1:2701304-2746304 GCA_018105865.1 Metaphire vulgaris
CTTCTTCTTCTTCTCCCCAATTTAATACCGAAATGGCCCGGTGGTAATGGTCGGCGAGATAACCCCGACTTCACTCCTATTCATATTGTGTGCAATATATATATATATATATATATATATATATATATATATATATATATAACCCCCAAACCGCCCCCCTTGGCTACGCCACTGGGTTCCACCACCTCACCCTCCTCTTCCCTTTGGAGGAGAAATCGGTTTCATTTTCTTCCGATGTCGTAGTCTTCGAATGTCGAAGAGGCCAATTTAGTCCTGTCAGTTTGGCTTTAGATTCTGTTGCGTTTTAATATAGGCTTACTGCACCCGATGCAGTATTACCGTTTCGCTGGCACAGCAGACGACTTTTTCGAATGGTTTCTAACCTCGGCCGTGCCCTTGACAAAGCGTTGATTCACGGCCACAGTAATTACACCTCCGAGGATGTAATGTAACATGGGATTTACACGGGATTGCCATATCTCTGTTTCCAAAATACCGGACACCCATGCAGGTAGAAAAACGTAACAAGGTGGACCAGAGAAAAATTATGTAGGCCTATTATATGTTTGGTCAAAGCAATAGTAAATTGTAACTTGGTGATTTTACAAGTTTATTCCAAACTTCAAATCCGTTTTCTAAAAATGTTACGTTTTTGGATAGGTCACTCTAGTCCTCACCCCCCTCAAATAAATAATAATGTAGATAGTCAATAGACCATTGTAAATAAAGCAATAACATTGTTACTGTCGCTTTAAATATATGTAAACTGTACCGTTTACAACGAAGAAATAAAAGAAACTGTTACATTACTTTGTAATTATTTACTGAACTCGTCTGCTTTTATTACTATCTTGTATTTTCAGTTGTATGAAATACATTTTCAGATTGCATCTCACTAAAATTAATTATTAATTTATTATCTTTCATGTAGTCAATAGATCATGTGAGCAAATAGAATTTGAGCCAATACAGGCCGTCGAAACTGCAAATAATATTACCGGTATTATAAATATATCACACACATGCATATACAGTATATATATATACTATATATGTATGTGTGTGTGTGTGTGTGCGGTGGCGTAGCCAGGATTTTCGGAAGGGGGCTTGGTTTCGATCGTGACCAAATTTTGCAGAATTTTTCTTATTTTTTCTTTCTAAAGAGTTTTTAGGAGCTGACAAGCAAAAAGGTCGTCACTTTCGTATTATTTCTATTTTTTCCTATTTTCTATAGCACTTAGAATTTGTTTCAATCGGCAGCGAGCCAAAGGGAGTTTGACCCCCGAAATCGCGTCCGAAAATGAAAAATGTATGGAAAAGCATGTAAAAAAATTTTCGTCGGCAGCCAAGGGGAGTTTAACCCTCAAGCCCCCTTGGCTACGCCACTGTGTGTGTGTGTGTGTGTGTGTGTGTGTGTGTGTGTGTGTGTGGAGAGAGAGATAGAGAGAGAGAGAGAGAGAGAGAGAGCAGTGTGATTTCGCATATCGTCAATGCTTACCATTGTAATCTTTGAAAGAGTGGAGGTGAAACAATTTCAAATTCTATCTGTTAGACTTCTACCAATGGAGGCAAACAAATTGTTGTGTGTGTGTGGGGGGGAGGAGGGGTAGAGTAGTTTAACCCTTCTCTGCTTCGTAAAAACCTACCGTTAAACTGCAGACGGTCATTTTTACGCGATCGTAACACTCACCTGCAAATTATTGTCGATTTGTCGTTTTACAAGCTGCGATGTCCTTGCCAAACGCTGGCCTTTTATAAATGTCCTCCAGCGATATCGAAAATTGCCCGGAACAGCCACTGATCATCGTATCATCATGATACTGATATCGAAAAATTGCATTTCCTCGCCGCCTTCATATCCTCTGCGCTCATCTCGCGTCGAATAATTCTCTCAGACTAGGCGACTGTCCGACTAGAAGTAAAGTAGGTCCTAAGAGTAAGTAAGAAGTAAGAAGTAGTCGACGAAATAGTTCGACATAATAATCTGAAACGCCCTTCGATGACTTTCGATGTCCATAGAGCGTCTCGTATCCTATAACATATGTTGTCAACGCGGATGCTTCGTGGGGTCCGGGTTTATTACAGGAACTGCAGCTGAGCGAAAGGCGCTCGTCAAAGCCTCCGGCAATCGCTTTGCGTGACTCGAATCATGACCGGCAGACGTTGTCTCATACGAACCAGTGGCGTCGCCAGGAATTTTTGTTGGGGGGGGGCAAAACGGGGCTGGCGTGTCAGATTCCTTACCCACCCCCCACCCCCACCCCTCCACAAAAACGTTCTCACCGGATTGGCGCGAATCTGGTAGGTGGTCTGGGGCAGGTTGGGGGGGCAGTTGCCCCCATTTGTTTGCCCCCCCCGTGGCGACGCTAATGATACGAACCATCGCGTCTGAAAGAGCAACTCACCAACTATAATATTTCTCTTCAATTAATTAATAATTTCTCACCATCGTGGTTTTGATGATGATCAGTGGCGGTTCCAGGATTTCTTGGTGGGGAGGGAAGAATGAAATGAATTCATAGGAAGTTGGTAGGGGGGATGAAAAGAGAACAACAAAATCATAAAAAACGTTGCCGAAAAGGCTGACAAAAGGGATTTTCTCTAGTTTTACTGCTTTTTTTACCCAGAAATAGGTTGACAAGCAAAAATAAAAAAGTTTGGTGGGGGATGCATCCCCAGTCATCACCCACGTGGAACCGCCACTGATGATGATGATGATGATGATGATGATGATGATGATGATGATGATGATGGTGGTGGTGGTGACGACGACGACGAAACGAGTTTTCATACTGGGATGAAATCAATGAAACGTATTATTTTTCCTATCGGGTCTTTCATTTTAAAATCAAAACCAGAATACTCGACGCTGGTTTACCGCATCTATACGAACAGCAGTGGGGTAGCCAGGGTTCAGGAATTGGGGGGGGCGGGAGGAGGGTCGTACATCGACATCTTCGTGTAAATAAAGTCCAAAAGAAGAGTTATTGGCGCATCCAATCATCCGGCGCATCTACCCCCATGAAAAATTTTCTCAACGGTTTTGCTGAAATCCCGATCCACGACCGATCCCATCCAGAACGGGGGCCCGGCCCCCCGTTTCCCCTCTCCTCCGTGACTAGCAGTGAGGCGGGTAATAGAAAATGGAATGGCCGTGGACATGTACTAGGCTATTATTATATCAAGACGGCAATGAGACGTTTTAGCAACGGCTAATTCGATTCCGAGAGATCGATTTCCGACCAATCTATCGAACAACAGGACTAGGCCTATACGGTCGGTCTTCGCCGATCCTAGGCCTCGTCGGGGAGAGGCGGGGGGGGGGGTGACGCCGCCGTCGTCGCCGCCGCCGCCGCCGCCGTGGAGGTTGGCTTCGATTACCGAGATTCTTCTCGTCTTAACGACCAGCATCTTTGTGTCGTCGATCGAGCGACGCAAAATTGGAAGCGTTCGGAAGACGGCATATGCCTCCGCGTGGAGTCATCACTCGGTCGCCTCTGTCCCCCTAGTCCTCCCCGCCGCCCCCTGTGATAGATATACGCGACTTCCGGTGGGATCGAGACGAATAATCTACGTAATAGTTGTTGCCGTGACTGTAGCCGTTTTGCAGACGCCGTTAATTCAAACGTAAATGTAGCGCAGGCAGACGGCGTCAAAGAAGCGAGGGAAACTTGTTATATACGAAAGCTGGAAGAAGAGGAAGACACGGTCGGCGAATACTCTTATACTCCAGTGGCGCTGCCAGGGTTTTGGAATAGGGGGCACATCGAAATTTTCGAGTAAAATTCTCCGAGCTAAAAACTACTTCGTCGTATGCATGCAGTTCTTAGCGCTCCTCCACCCCCAAAAATATCTGAACGGTTTTGCGCAACTCTCACGACCAGGACAGGGGGACGTCCCCGTGGCTGCTTAGACTGCTGAGTTTCTTCTCTATGGCCTTATTTTTACTTCGACCGAACATACGTTTCGATTTAAACACTTCGAGAAACGAGATAAAATCAACATAACATGGATAGTATTCTTTTAATTAGTATCTGCAGCACAACAAAATTGAAGACGGCAAAACACGCACACATACACATACACTACATTGTCTACGACGCGAAAAACGTGCATCAAAGAGTTCGACCCAACGCTATTTGCTGGACATTGTACATAGAAAATGGAAGATATTGATATTGAAAGGATAATCTCATGAAATAAATGTACTTGCAGAGTCCAAGTAATTAGAAATTACAAAAAGAAGCATGCAAAATAACCGGAAATTTATGTCAAAATATAAAATCCAAAATGAATTCCTTTGCATGGTTAAAATTCGGCACCAAGCTGCACTAAATAAATGCTCTTATTAAAAGGTTATGAATCAATAATACACTGTTAATATAGGGGTGGCTAATTAATACTGATGAACAGTGGCGGCTCCAGGATTTGGCAAGTGGGGGAGGCGTTGGGGTGGCAACTTCTAATCATGGGGGCCAACCATTTGTTGTTAGGTATGTAGTATTAAGTATAGGTCTCAACAGGGTGGGGGTCACTGAGGGGCCAGGCACTCAGTAGGGGGCACGGGCCCCCTCTGGCCCCGGTGGAGCCGCCACTGCTGGTGAAAACGAGTAGAAAGTTAAAAGTTCTTCAAAATGCTAAAGACCGTCAAAGTTGTGAAAATGTAGAAATTGAGAAAAAGTTTGATTGTACTGAAAAATCAAAACAGAGCTTAGCATCTTGTGCACAAACATGAATTACAAGCAACAGCAATAGAGTCATGATGTACATCATAATTTTGTAAGCGGGCCTAATCTTACATCAGAAATTACGCATAATAACAAAACACCGATCTTAGAAAGCTACACCGTAACATTCACACAAGTAAATTTGAATTCTATCTCATTATTAGAAATATCAGCAGAAATTTACAACGCTTAAATTTACAACAGATAAAAAAGTGTACAGAGAAAATTTTTCGAAGCGTAACTTAAACAATACAGATAAGATGCAGAAATTGCTTTACATCTAAACAAGATAGCGAGTAAACCATTAATTCTAACGTCTAACTGCTCTCGGTGAATTGCTGGGAAGTCAAGATGGGTGTTGGGGCAACACAGAGGACACAGTCAAACGGGGAAGGAAATAAATTGAATGATCTTAACACACTTTCAAAAACTGTAATTTCTTTTAACTGAAAGTCGAACATGGCGTCGCACACACCCTCTCCTCTGCCATGGGGGATATATGGTGGTTTGGGGAGGGCCTTGTGCAAAATTACCTTAACTCCTAAACTATTGCAAATTTCTGGGAGGAATCTAAGATTTTGGGGATAATTCCCCTATTCGGCCTGTATGCAACAAGACTGGTGAAACATCAACTTAAGAATAACGGAAAAGCAAAAAACTGGTCTCTAACACATGATTTTGAAATTATTTTGATTCAAAATGTATTTTTGATCTAAGATTGCTTTCAGATCTGCGCCATTTCATTATGGCCACAGGATCTAAACCAGTGTTTTATACAGGCCTGTTAGGAGGGAAAATCCCCCTCCTCCAAATCCCAGCACTTACACAAATTTTGCATTGAACTGTGTCTTTTCCCCTCCAACTAAGATCGATTTTCCCCCGAAAGCCTCAATTTCCCCCTCCCAAAGGCCTGTAGTCTGGATAAAACACTGGTCTAAACTGAAACTAATTTCACGGAAGGAAGACGCTTTAGAAATTTCCAGGATGCCCACAAAGTCCAAGCTCCCCGGATAAAAACCCAGCACATCCACTCTTCACACAGCTGGTTTCAGAGATAGACTGAATTGGCAATAATTTTAAAATTCTCCAGATAAATTCTACAGCAATGGTTGGCAACATTTTCTAATAATCGTTCTGCAAAGTTTTATACTAATTTCCAAACGGTGTTCGACGACAAATTCTCCGCCGCTAAAAATCCTCTTATAATCTGTTATTTGTTTCGTCGTCGTCGTCGTCGTCGTCACTTTCTGCTCTTGGCGGCGGCATTTTGTGGACTAACTTCCGTTTTCGCCTTGTCCTCTCTTCAGTCGCTGGCGGCAAATTCGAGGAGCTCCGATACCGACGCCGACGTCTGCTGGACCACCGGAAACGTCCAGTGACCGGTGCAATTGCTGCCCCGTTTCTAAGCTCCCCATCAAAGAATCTTCGCTGGCATATTCCAGCGATGACTCACGCTGGCTGGCAACTCCGACAGTGGACGACAATTCGAGGGAATCATTCGATAAGGAGTCCCACTTATCGCCAACGAGTATCGAACGCTTAATGACTTCATCTCCGGGATCTGCAACGCTGATTTCAGTAACGGATTCCAAATCATCCGACTGAAATTCAGTGACCTTTAGGGTCAAGTCCTCGTCCAGACTATCGTTGTATGATTCAGGGTTGGTTTCAAAGGTTTCCAGCAAGTCGTGATCCCGACCAGCAACACCGTCAGCAGACCAAGTATGAACACAACACGAGCCTTGCAAACCGACTGCACTGTTATCGGTCTCTGGCTTTCAAAGGAATACATGACTGAAGGCCAAGTGGAAGCAGAGACCGACCCAGCACCAGAAGTGAGGAAGTGAGATCTTTCTAGACCGTTGTCTTCGCATTTTGTACGGCCAAGGTCAGACGCAGAAAGGTCGATTAACTGCCTGTAGCCATCAGATCTTGAAGGACTATCGACGGGTGAAATGAACGAAGGGGGAGCAGCCGTGGCGTATGAATGTCCAGTGCCAAAATGAGGAATGTCAGAGGATATGGATGAGACGGTAAACGGATGCATCTTTAGCTCACCATCGGCACAATCTGGGACACATTCAACACTGGAAAAATCCAACGCCCCCGTACGAAGGTTTTCATCCAATGCATCTGCTTGTAGGCCAGCCAATTCTCCATCTAAAATCCCTGTCAGAAGTCGTTTTCTGCCCTCAAAATCAACAGGCGAGCGTGCATTTGCTGAAGATAAGCACGGCAACATCTTCGGTTGACCACCGTCGCTCGACCGCGTTTCAGAAGAGGAGATCTTTCTCGAATCAACGACTTTTTCGACTACCGTTACCATTTCGGTTTCTTCCATAAATTCAAGGTCAAGCACCTCCGTCACCGCAACAACGGCGACACTCTGACAATTCGCCGGGCTTTGAGCATCCTCCGCCACCTGTTGTAGGTCTTCGGGTGTCGTCTGCAGTGGCGGCACAAACGATTCAGACATCCCCATCTTCGTAACATCCTTCTGTTCTACATTCAGAGATTCGTCGCCGCGTGCAAGTCGTTTCAAGGTCTTGATTTTCAACGGCTGACCGATCACAGGAAGACGATTTCGATAACGGGTTCATTCGACCCGACCAATGGTCAGGATTCATTCTAGATGATGCATTCTGGTCAACCGATGCAGTATCCCCACGGTATGCTGCAGATAGGCAGCATCGACTTTCCGCAATTGGTCTAGACATAGGTTGGGCAGAGATCGGAACAGCCTTTGTGTCCGTCTCTCCACTGCTCAGATTGAAATCACAGGTCTTCTTTCGACGACTTTCCAATGTTCTAGATGTGTGAGTTTTCGCGTAATCATTTGCTATCTGTCGGTCTTCATCCTCCGCAGATGAGAATTGCACGTCAACTGAATCCTTTGCGCAATCAGTCTCAACTGGTCTGCCTTCTGCCAGGTCGTGCGAAGAAGTCGCCGAAAATGAAAACCCTGTTCATTGCTTAAACATCTTTCGCCATTTTCTGTCGCAATAACATCACATTCTCCATGTTCCCCAGCCATATTTCTGCTGATTTCCAGATCTTCTGAGGTTGACTTCGTCTTCTTTTTCTTCTTCTTTTTCAAACTTGTCCTGCCCCCTCCATCTACCGGTCCTGGCAGTGGATGAATTGGAATGTTAACCAATTTGTCAAAACATTCAGTTTTCTTTTGACTAGAAGTGAACTCTTCGTGTCTTTCTAGATTCACCATTTCACTGTTTTCTCTGTTAGCACCAACGACTGCATTATTCCCAACCAAATTTCGAGACAAACCAGTTTCCGCTTCTAGGACAGGTCTTTGAATGCTAGAACCACTCTTCTTCTTTTTTTTCTTCTGCTTCTTTTTCCGTCTCAACAGAAGCCGTTTCTGCAAATGAAGATGACATCCTGCACAAATCAATTGCACTCTCTTCTGCTTCTTCTGGGTTTAGCGATTCCTGATTTAAATTAATCTTGCAGCAACGGAATTCTGCCTCCGGAAGCATCATCATGAATAGATTCAGAACGCAACTCAGCTACACAAGTCTTCGTCTGCTTCTTCTTCTTCTTCTTTTTCTGAGTTGTAGCACTGGCACTGATTTCAGCCGATATCTCTTCAGCCATTCGTTCTTGGCTCGTGCTCGTATGCACGTGACCCGAATCGTCGTCTGACATCTTGACTGTACCGGGAACAAGTTCAAACGATGATGCAGTCGCAGTATCCGTTGGCAATTCAACGGTTCTTACGGCAGTGTTGTCCTCTTTGGAGCTATCTTTACTGTTTTTCTTTCCAAAACGTTTCCTCCCTGCTTCATCATCTGGTGAATTTACTTCATCCGGTATTCTCCTTGAATTGTTATGCTCAGGATTTGGCGCTCTTTTGCATTTCTGGTGCTGCGTCTGTGGCGGCAATTTCATCTCCAGATGATGCGGCTGGTTTTTAGTACACCCGTTTGAATCCGGGTCCTGTGGTGGTGGCTTTCCAGGCAAATTTCTCCGCTCATGCCCTGGCGACTGCCATTCAAGCGGTTTGTCGTCTATTATTTCTGACCCTTTTCCAATCAATGATCTTTGTGCATTCCGTTCCTGAAGGTGTCTCTCAAAGCATTGTCCTGTTTCTAAATATCCTGCATCTGTTTCCAAAGACTTATCCTCCTCCCCTGGTTTCTTTTGTGAAGATCTGTATGTTCCCAATCTCCGATCGATAATTTGGTTTATTGATACCTGATTCTGATCAGCAACATCATCTGATACGGACTGTTGTTCGTGGACCGATTTATCAGGAAGCACTTCTGGGCCGAATGTTTTCCCCTGCTTAGATTGTCCGGTCACACAAGACAACATTTCCACGGTTCTTTCTTGTTCACGTTTCTCTGCACAGCAATTTGCTTGATCGTGAGCATCAGTCAAAGTTGGAACAATAGCATCATTTGACTTTAGTAGCGAAGATGAAACCGAGGCTTTCGCTACAGCTGCTGAACGCAAAGGTTTTGCCTCCTTTTCCGTTGACTGTCGTTTTTTCGTCAAATGTTTGGCCGGAACAGGTTTCTGTTCTGTCGCAATGGATTTAATCGATTTTTCGCCAATAAAACCAGCGGCCCCGGCCTCTGTTTGAACCGGTTTTTCAGACGACACACCGGCATGTTCATTTTCGATTACCACAGATTTAGTTTCGCTAGACTTCGCCTTTCTCTGTCTTCTCCTCCTTCGAGCGCCAGTCGATGACGTCCTCGACAGTTCACGAAACGCTCTGTCCGAACTTACAGACGCTCCGGAAAGTAATTTACCGGAGTCTGCAGCTCCGGGAGTCATCAGCAGCTCCTCGGGGCCCAACAACCCCCGATCCCTTAGGCGCCTCCGAGTGCGTTTCCTTCGCCTCCGCAGTCGCTTGTTTTCCGCACTGCTCCGAAGGGCAGCCACAGCGCCTCCCCCGACCATCCGCATATCCCCAACTGTGCTACCCGATGGCACAGCAGGACTCTGGTTGTCATCATCATCATCTTCATCACCTGATGGAACTTCATCGAGATCACAACTTTCCGGTTGAGCCAGCGGAAGGCCGGCTTCGTACAGCTGTAACGGTGACTTCTCTCTGCCCTCTGGCGACCAATCAGGTCGACAAGCGTCTTCCTGTTCTTCGACCGGTGGGCTTTCCAAGTCGCAGCATTCCGAAAAGACTTCACTTTCTACCAATGCTTCCCTCTCGCAGGGCAAGCGGTGCGAACCTGACGGTGAAAAGGCAAACTCGTTTTCTAAGTCCTGCGCGATCTTATTATCAATTTTTCTCGATTTCTTGCCACTCCTGACCACGGCTTGTGACTCACGACCTACTCTTGCTTCAACCGATTGGACATTTCCAGGCTTATGCCGTTCGGGAAAAACGTTGTCTTCGCCCGGATGAGCTTCGCCAGCTTCGACATAACTAAAACCCGGCTGCTGCTCAATATAATGGGCATCATCTTCAATAAAATTCTCCTCTATCTGTCGGTCTGTCAAAGCAAATGACGAAGTTTCAACAGCTTTTCCCGATTTGTTTTTCTTCTGTTTTGGTTTGTCCCTTGGAAGTTTTGGTACAGAACCTGCTAACATGGGTACCGGATTAAATTCAGCTTCCTGCGACACTGCTGAAAGCTTTTGAATATTGCCACCATGTTGCCTATCCACAGTAACCGATTCATTTTCTTCTTCAGCTCCTAGAATTGAATTACACGTCGTAAGTGAACCCCGAACCGTACAGACACGTTCAGCTTCAGTTGTCTGGAATGAACAACTTGCTTTCTTGTTCCTCTTCTTTCTCGACTTTGACCCGGAAGGAAAGCCAAACTGTGGGACATTTTCCTTGTCGTCGACAAAGGTATTGTCCTTGAAATCTTGAACAACATTCCTGCCTTTAGTCTCCATTAAATTACTTTCTAAGGTCTTTTGAGGAGCAGTCATAATCTCATCACAAAAGTATGTCTTTTCGGAAAGGCAATCCTTTATCTCATTGTCGTCTACTATTTGCCTACTGTGAAGTGGACTGTAAGAGTCTTCATCTTGTGAAGGCTTCTCACTTACGGCTTCTGCAGTTTTATCACCAAGATTTAAACATGCATCAAAGGGAAGTAGTTTAGCCCTGTTCCGTTTCTTCCGTTTCTTCTTGTTCTTGCCAATATTAAGTGACTGAGTGTCTCCTGAGGGGCATGAATCAGAGTCCTTCAAGGCCAGCAGAGCATCGGGAAACTGTTTCACTTTTGAAATTGACGATGAATTTCGACTGGCGGCAGGCACTTCGAGCTGTTCGAGCGAATTGCCCAATTCTTGACGTGCCTCTTCTGCAAATTCCTCGCTCGTAGCCCGCCGATCACCGGAGGCAGGTGCATGGAGAGTATCCGATACGCTGATTGTTTCGCTGTCCAAAATTTGCAGGCGATGACCCGGAAGGACAGGAAGCTTGACTTCGGACTCAGCATTGATCGAAAGATTCGTTTCTGATTCCACGGCGGATTCGCGCTCTTCGGTGAATGGCAAGGCCGAGCAAGATCTGTCGACAGCGGATCGAGTCTGAAAAATGTTCTCATCTGCTGCAGGGGCTAAATTTCTCAATTGAAACAGCCCTGTTTCCATCACACCAGAACTCTCCATACCAGCAACAGCAATGCAACAAGGTTTTCCAACTTCCTTTGCTTTTAAATAAGGTGATTCGGAAAAACTGCCAAATATCGGCACATCACACTTGGTTTCTATCGGAACATCACACTTGGTTTCTATCGGAACATCACACTTGGTTTCTATCGGCACATCACGCTTGGTTTCTATCAGCACATCACACTTGGTTTCTATCGGCACATCACACTTGGTTTCTATCGGCACATCACACTTGGTTTCTATCGGCACATCACACTTGGTTTCTATCGGCACATCACACTTGGTTTCTATCGGCACATCACACTTGGTTTCTATCGGCACATCACACTTGGTTTCTATCGGCACATCACACTTGGTTTCTATCGGCACATCACACTTGGTTTCTATCGGCACATCACACTTGGTTTCTATCGGCACATCACACTTGGTTTCTATCGGCACATCACACTTGGTTTCTATCGGCACATCACACTTGGTTTCTATCGGCACATCACACTTGGTTTCTATCGGCACATCACACTTGGTTTCTATCGGCACATCACACTTGGTTTCTATCGGCACATCACACTTGGTTTCTATCGGCACATCACACTTGGCTTCTTTCTGGGAAGTGAAAGCAGTAGATAAATTAATTTCAGGCTGCTTATAAGAAGAAGTAGTAGCAGTCCTAAGAATTTCAGGTTCCCAAGAAGTGACAATAGGGGATTCTAAAATTTCAAATTCCTTTGTGAAAGCGTCAAAAGCAACCTCTCCAATTTCAGACTCATACTGTGAAGCAGTAGAAATATAAAGTTGTTCCATTTCAGTTCTTTCTTCTTTAGCAGAAGAATGTATTAAGGTGTTGACGTTTTCATTCTTTGACAAAACTTCCTTGTATTTAGTTTCCGAACTGACATCATCACCTGCTGCAAATTGTACACCTTTAGAATACGCACTGCCATACATTCTTTCTTTACTAATGGGTTTGAAATCATGGAACAACTCATTCGTACCTGGTCTCAGCTCATCCGTGAAACGTTCAGCAGGTGAATTGTTTGCATCTGGTTCAAAATCTTCTGATTCTGAGTGGGAGTTGAGAGTCATGTCATCAGCATAAAAGACGCTTTTCTTCGGGTACCTGGAAATGCGTTCGGACACTCTTTCTGTTGCGCGGTTCAACTGGTACGGTGCATCCGCCCATCTGTTTAGCTCTCCGACCCTTCCGAATTTAAAGTCGGTGCACAAAGACGACAATGCGCATTCATTGTTCACTTTAATCTCCGGTACGGTCAGAAGTTCTCCTGCACAGGCTGAAATTTCTTCGTCACAGACAGACTGTTTGGATTCGGTCGTTGCAGGAATACTTTCTGAATCAGATTGAGAAAAGATAGCAAACGCTTCGTCGGGTTGAAGAGCGATTCTGTTTATTTCAAACTCATCACATGCCAGACCGCCTGCGTAAACACCGTCTGCATATGTCAACTGTTCCGGATCATTAGAAAATTCCTGCGTGCAAAATTCTGGCTCATAATCATCGGTTGATGATAGGCCTACCCTGCTATCGAATTCTTCAGGACCACAGCACTCCGTTACGTCCTTTCTGAAGGACCGATCGTCCGCCCCAACTGCTGCTTTCTCCTCTGAATGCCTGGCATGCTGTCGCCTGTGTCTCCTCGACTCAACAAAAGTATATCCGTCGTCGTCGTTATCATCCATAACATCTACAGCGACGAGTTCCTTATCAAAGTCTGCCGTGACATCAAGTAGCCCTGTTTGTAGAACCTTTCCTGCTAAGTTTGACGGCAGAGAAACAGCTTCAACACTCAAAACAATTTGCGCATCGGCCTCAGATCGTATGTCTGGTTTTTGCTGATCATGCACCTTAGAACGAGTCTTACGATCCATACATGGATTCTTACAGTCTGCTTCAACGTACGAAACCAAAGCTTCGATGTTGCTTGTCTCCAGTTCTTGGTCGTGTTTTGACAGCTCTGATCTAACCGATATTAACCCCGATTCAAATTCAGCAAGGCAGCATAAAGCAGGAAAATAATCCTTAATTATATTGAGTTCAGGCTGAAAGAAGTCCAACATGTTCAATGCTTTGTGTTCCTCTATGGTCACACCCTTCACCTCTTTGTGTAAACTGGTAACCGAGGACACTGTTGCTTGTTCTGTAATTTCTGACGACGATAAAGATCCACGTGGTTCATGATCAACTGGAGATAAGTTCAACTCGTCCAGATGTTGTTTCCTTTCGGAATTCTTGTTTCGCCGTCGTCTGTGCTTTCGAGACTCCACAAGCTGGAAGTCGTCTCCATTTCCGCCCTCACTGAGGTCTACTTCCATTGTTTCTTCTCCACAGCCCGCATCGACATCAATAAGTCCTGCTTGGTAAGTCTTACTGACCAAGTCTGGAGGTAGATCGACATGCACGACCGGTCTGGTAGCTTGCTCTGACGATTTGGAACGTCCGTGGGCCTTTGAAGGCCCATGTGAGTTGCCTTTCAAATGATTATTCCCAAGATTTTTAACATTCCTGCATTCACCTTCATTAACAGTTACCAATGCATTTACATCATTGACATGCAAAGCTGGAAATCCTTGAATACAAGGTTTGGGTTGCATTGTTCCAGTCTCATTCTCTGCCATTCTGCACAAGGCAGGAAAATGATGAGTCAGCATATCTGCATCAGAACGATAATCGCTGTTCAGACTGTGACTAACGATTTGCTGCTCTTCATCTCCTGTCAGAGAAATTGACTCCTGCACTGGAGTCTTCTCAAACAAGCATCCCGATATAAATCCAATACCGAGTTCTGGCTTTTCCGGAACTAGAGTCAAGTCCTGGTCACACACTGCAGTTTCATTTTCAATGCTTTTCATTACACTGAGTTCATTTACTTCTTTAGCATATTCCTCATCAACGACTCCTGCACAGACATTGGCTTCAGCGGAAATGCCTTTGGCTTCATTCTTCTCTAAGACATTTGGCACAAAAATGATTTCAGTGAAATTGTCTTCTTCCTGCTCTTTGATTGCTCTTGTTTCTGCCTCTATCTTGATCCTGTGGTGTTCATCTTTTAAAAGATCAACTTCATTTATTTTCTCGTGCATGCCAAATGGCTCGTCTATCATCTCACGGTCTCCTTCTGCTGCTTTTGTGAATACTTGTATTACAGCACCCTCAATCGAATTCTCACCAACAGGTGGCGCTTCTCTCAATTCAGGTCCTTTAAAATCTCGGTCGACGTTTCTGAAATCGGAAAAATTTTCCGTGCATCCAACGTTGTCAATTTCTGGTGGTTCGAAGCATTCGTGCTCTCCGTCTGGCTCCTCTTGTAATTTGTTTTCAAAATCATTAAATATGAGTAGGGAAGGATAAAAGTAACTCAGCGTATCGATAACTATTTCATCGGCAGCAACTGGAATTTCCTCCACAGAAACAGAAACAATTGGCTCCTGCTTGTCGTCTGCTTCAATTGGCTGCTTGTCGTCTGCTTCAGTTGGCTGCTTGTCGTCTGCTTCAGTTGGCTGCTTGTCGTCTGCTTCAGTTGGCTGCTTGTCGTCTGCTTCAGTTGGCTGCTTGTCGTCTGCTTCAGTTGGCTGCTTGTCGTCTGCTTCAGTTGGCTGCTTGTCGTCTGCTTCAGTTGGCTGCTTGTCGTCTGCTTCAGTTGGCTGCTTGTCGTCTGCTTCAGTTGGCTGCTTGTCGTCTGCTTCAGTTGGCTGCTTGTCGTCTGCTTCAGTTGGCTGCTTGTCGTCTGCTTCAGTTGGCTGCTTGTCGTCTGCTTCAAATTCTGACAACCCATCTTCAGGCTGAGACTCTCCATTTTCAACCTGTTTCGCATACAACTCTGTCTGTACAAATATAGAATCAGTATAATCAATTTGGCAGATGTCTTTACCTTGTGGTTCACTTTCCAAATCGTTTGTCACAGGCTCAAGAATGCTAACTGGAAGACAAGGCTCACTAGCATCATGTAGTATCTGATGATTATTTCGGACAAGATTTTCATCTGATTTGCCTGTAGCAAGAGTTAAATCTAAGCTTTTGATTTGTTTTTCCACCTGTTCTTGACCGACAGGTAGAGTAACTTTCAATTGAGATGTACCTAGTTCTACGTCAGTTTCTTTCTCGCTAATCAGTAATCTCGGATCATTTTCAACAAGCGTTACCTGTTCCAGGTAAGGCTGCGTCATGTAAACTGCCCGTTCCTGCATAACATCGCTAACATCTGTGGTTTGTACCTGCACACTATTCTTCAAATTTTCAAGAGCTCTGATTGGTTCATTTCTATCAGCTAAGACCATTTCTAGTTCAACATCGCTGGCCTGCTCCACTTCAGTGTTCGCCTCACAATCATGCCTATCAGTCACACTAGTAAGCTCCTCTTCTTGGAATTCTGTTGTGCATTTGCTGAGTAAAGGTCCAGTAACTGTGTTCCCTTGCCATCCATTTGACTTTACAAGCAGTACGTCAGCACGCACAGGGCTACTCGACATTTCCTGATTCTCGATCAGAGAAATCCCTTGGTTTTCCATCTCCAGCGATCGCTGATTCTGTCGCCTGTGTCTTCTCGTCTCCACCAACATGCAGCTAACGTCCTCTTCATCTTGATAAGCACCCTCATCGACAAAATTTTGGTCGAGATTAATGTCTAGCAGTCCAGACCTGAAGGCTCTAACCGCAAGATTGGGAACCAGTACGACACTCCTTGTCTCTGGGGCTTCCGCTATAAGTCCTGTTGAACAGTGGTCCACATTTGCATGGTCAGCTTCGAGTAATTCTTTTTCACTTTCACGATCAGACATCTGTTCTTTGTTTTGAAGCTGCTTCTTGGCGTCAGATACAATCATCTTAGATCCAAATTCGGCCAGATTTTCAGTGATGAGGTTTCCCTGTTCAATTTCTACTGAATTTTCAGCTATTCTCAGATCAACAGTTTCTTGAATTCCACGTACCATGTTTGCAACTTTCTCCAAATGAACTTCGTAACTTTTCTGATCATCGTCCTCCTGACAGCAGATGAATGAATTCTCTTGAGACTCCAATTTTGGCGCCAGGTCATATCGAACATTGTCATCAAAATGAACAGTTCTGGAACATGCTGTTAACTCCACTGCCAAAGATTCTACTTCTTCCATTACAAGAAGAGAATCGTCTACGACATGCTGTCCTACCTTTTCTTCTTCCGAAATCTGCGCTGCAAAGACTTCCGTTTGCAGCATTTGCCCCGACTTGGGAGCAAGAAACTCTACAACAGTTTCATCAATTTCAACCGGTTCGAGATCCGCAGTCTCGCAGTTATTCCGCTCAAGTCGAGATTTGTCACATTCCACAGCCGAGTGAGTCGCGTCATTTTCGGCACCGTGCTCTCTTTCACTCGAGCATCTGCTCCTCAGACGTCTCCGTCTCCTTGACTTAACAACCGTAAAGCCTTCGTCATCACAGTCTCCGTCCCGATTCGTTTCATCGTCAAGGTCCAAATCAAGCAGACCTGACCTAAGCGCCCGTGAAGCGAGGTTTGGGGGTAACGCAACAGACTTGGTCGTCTTGACGGAACTCTCTTCCGTGGCTTTGAGACGGCGGTCCGCGGCCCGATCATGCTTTTTGTGACGATCGATTAGTTTAGTGCAAGGGTCCTCTGACCATTCTTTCTTATGCTCATTTCCAGCAATATAAGTGACCAGAGCGTCATAACTGTTTGCTGACCGTTCGGGACGACATGCAACAGGCAGTGGCATCTTTAGCTTTCCACTTTCAAGTTCACCGAGCTTGTACAAAGAATGAAGGTGATAGATCCCTAAATCTAAATCATCCAAGTCACACAAGATGTTCACGGTTTCAGGTGTTTGCCATTCTGTTAACATTGCCATCTCTTTCTTATCGACACTGCTGTCAATTTCTAAAGAACGGAATTCCTTTGTGTTGCAGTTGGATTCCTGTACCACTGCTGGCTTCTTGAAGTTGGTGCCGGTTTCCTGCAATAGTTCAGAGCGCCTTGATTGCACAGATAAATCATCAATTGACCCAGCTTCACTCACAATCTCTGTCTTGGCATCCAAGCCAAAGGTACCACAGCTAAAACCATGTTTTTCAATTAAAGCAATTGACTTTTCCTCTTCTGTGAGAGCATCACCGAAACTGTTCAACTGAAGGCATTCTTTAACAGATGGATAACCCAGGCATAGTTTGGTAATAACGTCTGGCACAACAGAAGTGCTCTGACCGTCAACACGAGAATCTTTCAAAAGCAATTTTCGCTGGCCATTAAGCGCCAGCGACTGCTGTAAAGACGGATAACTGTCCAACAGATACGGTCTCTTATGCAGATCACATTCTTGAAAGGATGAATTCACTTGAGAAGATGCCGATTCACTTATATCGACCATCTTATCACAACATTTCATTTCTACAATATCATCGCCATCAAATTCAAGATGAGGGTTTGCAAGTCTCAGGCAATCCTTTACTGTTGGATATTCATTCTCTAATTTAACCAGCGTTTCTTGCATCTGTCCTCTGATTGTTTGAACTATATTAGAATCATCCGAGTGAAGTCTCAGCCCTTGTCTGAACTTTGAATCATCAATCAACCTCTTAAGAGAAGGATATGATTCAGACAGATGCAAGAGAGACACATTTGAACCTTCCTCAGCAAAAGCCTTGTGCGTACATAGTTGCACAGCACCTGAAATGCCAAATGACAAGGGTTCCGGTACATCCGTAGCAGACAACATAGAGTCATTCCATGAAACTTCATTTCCAGGTCCTAGTCGAGACTCTTCGGCATCGAGTTCGATAAAAACGTCGGTTTTATCGTTGGTGGCTTCAGTGATAAGCCAACCCATTTCTGAAACAGAAAGAGCATTGGCCAATATTTCGGATTCCTTTCCGAGTGGCGGTAACTGAGCTTGAACCTCTTTCAAATCACAGCCAACTGAAGTCAACTTTACATCATCTATATATGCACTGGTCTTTGGAAAATCAAGCATCAAAAGAGACGCTGAAGATTCAGGACTCTTCAACTTACCAACATCGATTGCAACAACCTCTTGCTCTGAACCTTCGGATGGAAATTCCGTTTGCTGCTTTATAATAAGTGGCTCTGACCACGCTTTTGTTGTTACAGTTCTATCACTGTCATCTACGTCATGCGCTAAAATGTCACCGTTTGACAACACTTCCAAATATTTTGACTCAACACGGCAAACCATCTCTTCGGGCGATGGTACGGCATGTGGATCGGGTGCCGAAGACTGGCGACAAGACACAGCATGTCCAAAAATCTGATGGCATTCGACATCTTCTTCACCATCGTAATAAGAATTTCCATTAAGATGATCACAAACGCTTTCGTAGGGTCCAACGATGGTGCTAAAATAGCCTTGGTCGACCGAATATGGCAGCGAGGCTGAGGAAATATTATTTAAGTCAAAACTGTTCTGCAACTGCTTATCCAGACCACAGGCTACAGAGTCCATGTCATGTGAAAATTGCACAGTATCAGGTAAAAAGGAATGTGTCTCGTCTGCAGCTAGTCTAGTCTGGTATCCTCCAAGTTTCATATCAAACTCGTAGCCAGGTGGCTACAAGTGAAAAGTTACAAAGCAATAGATAATAATAATAATAATGTAAACATTAACCACAAACAGACATTTATCTCAAAGTTAAATTGTGTTGGAATCAAATGCTATGTTCAAGTTGAAAATTGTTCTTTCATGATCTGGACCTAAATACAGTGAAACCCGCTTAATTGCATAGGTGCTGTGCAAGCCTTGCTTATGCGATTAACTGGGCTATGCGAATAGCTGGGACGTCTGATAATGAATTGTACACACAAAACACTGATTTGGATTTTTATGTTGTTATGCAAATATGTGGGTAATGCAATTAAGCAGTATGTGATTAAGAGGGATCCACTGTACTTATTCTTCATCTACAAATCTGTGCCTTGCATATCAGAAAATCATCTGCATTCTAATACATTTTCTACAAAGCATCTTACCTACAGCTGTAAATACAATTGATCAGTGGTTGTTCCAGGATTTCTTGGTGGGGGTTAAAATGAATTCATAGGAAATTTGGGGGGGGGGATGAAAATCAAAGGAAAAAAATCAATAAACTTTATCCAAAATGGCTGACAAATTGGAATTGCATCCATAATTTTACTATACTTTTACCGCAAAAAATAGGTTGGCAAGCAGAAAAAGGCCATCCGCAGTTTTACTAAACTTGTACCCAAAAATAGGTTTCACAAGGAAAAAAGTAAGTCCAGAAGTCCGGTGGGGGATGCATCCCCACTCATCCCCCACGTGGAACCACCACTGCAATTGATTTGTATATTCAGTGCCCATTGCCCAAGCAATTAAAGTTAACCTTATTAAAATATACATCATTAAGATTGTAATCTTATAAATGAAGGAAAGTTGACAATTTTAAAACTATTATAATGACTATTACTTTGTCAGCATAAGAAGGGACTTAATGTAAATAGAACTAGTCTACTGTACAGGATGATGCTGGTCTCATCTAAGGAAAAAAGCAATTGTAAGGATTGAATCATTCATTTTGATTAATTATATTCTAATGATAATTGAGATGACCAAAACAAACACAAATCATAATAATAAAATTTTAATCAAACATTTATAAGTAACACAAAGAAACTGAATGCTTTCTTTTTTTAAAATAAACAGAACAAGTGAATAAAAAGTTCGTGTTTAGTATGTTTACTACAAAACACACCTATTACTCAGTCACACGCAGAAATTAGAAAAATAAACTGAACTTCAATCTCATAGAAAAGACTGTCAAAAGCAAATAAACTTGGTCAGAAACAATCAAAAATGTGACCACATACAGCTTTCATGCACCTACTTGGTAACACGAAGAAACAAATTACAGATTACAAATGTAAAGCATTCAAAATTATCAGCCAGCATCAGCACAAATATATGAACACCCAACAAATAAACAGCAAATAAAATGGAATCATATCAGTATTCTTGTGAAAAACTGCAAAATGTATATTTACATGCTCTATGCATGTACATAGGAACATCAATGTTACAATTTAAGATTGAAATTTAATGGCATGATGGGCGGTACTGGATAAACAACGTTGAAGCATATGCACTGAACTTGTCTTAGGGAAAGATGTACCGGTAAGTATTTCAACAATTCACAATTCACCACTGTCCATACATAATCCAACATGGCTGCACATAAACTGCAGTTTCACATTAGAATACAGATTACTAGAGATGCTGGAGCAATTGTCTAACACAGCATATTGCCTTTAACTATGCAAGGCACTGAATCAGCACTTTTGATATCAACACATTTTGAGAATCACTAATCTCACATAGATGTCATCTTGAATACATAAAACCAAGCATATGTCCCGCACGCAAAAATGAAAGTATGACACAAATCAACATGCAACACACTGGAAACACATTTAATAAGAAAAGTCAGTAAGACAATTTGCAGTCAGTAAAACTGAAACAAACTCCATCAAAATCAGAAACAACTACTGTCTGATGGTGCAGAGCAGTGCACAAATCTAACAACCGCGTTTGCTGCATCCTGTGGAGAAAAACTGGCTAGTTGTCAAGTTACATGCAATCACAGTTGTCAACAGTGGCACCACAGTTCACTCGCATAATTGAATATTTGACAAGGTTTTTCAGTTCTTTTACAAATTGCACCGACTTTGCAGACAAATGTTCACATTTGCTGAATTAAAGTGCCCCAAGGTTCCAAAAGAAGCACGACTGTTTACAGCCGTGCCCACGTCACACACCAAATCACGCGCCAGAATACGGGAACGAAGGCATACGCAAACAAGATGTCACAACATGCAACACAGAAGACACGTGCCCAGTTGCACTAGTTGCACAATGCTACCTGATTAACGATGGAATGACGAGATGAGAAAACGGCATTCTCTGACGAACGAATCGCTAAGCCAAGCCTCACTAGCTCTTCTGCCACATCGACATCCTGCAAACAAAATATCTGTCATACACAAATTCAATAACTTTCATATATTTTATTAAGATACATTGTTTCTTCAATACAAACATCCCACACGCATTGCCCCTTGCAACTTGCCTCTCAACTAGAAATAGAAAAAGATATTATACAAACCATACATTACATTACCTGGTACATCACACCAATTAATTATATGCATCAGAAACTGGTTTATAATGTAATCTTAGCCATTACAAACATGGATGGACTGCAGGCTTTGTACAGACTAACTCCATTTAAAAAGCCAGTCACAGCTGACTGCATGTATTTCACAAAATATGCAAGCCTATGAGAGCCCACTACAATGGTTACATCATAACAGTAATATTCTATCACACATTAACTTAGCAGGAACAATTTCAAGATCACAGCTGCTCATAATCAACACACAATAACATCTTATAGGCAAATGCCACTTCAGTTAAAATCTAGAAACTGTCCACAATAAAAGCACATTAATTGAACAACATAATGTTACTACACGATTTAACTTCATGAACTTTGCCCTAAAGCATCACATCATCCTATGGAATTCTTCTGTCAAGTTCTTACTTTCTCTCCGTTTGTGTCTACCAGCTGGAGCTGAGGCAAGCCAGAGGTTGAGCTGCCGATCACACGAGACATCAGCGCTTTCCATTTTGCTACGTGGACGAGATCTTCAAAGGCCACGATAGCCTCTTCGCACCAACACTTTCCTAATCAAAATATTTAAATAAAACGTGAAATAGATGAACAGCAATGTCTGTGTTTTCCTCCAAACGGCCGCCAAGCAAGAACTCTAAAAATGCTTATATCACGCTTCTTTGGATTCGGTGCGCCATCGGCTGATGCCCTGGGCATTATGATATTGGTGCTATAGAAGCTGATTGATTGATTGATTCTCTTCAGTATATGAAATCTCACAATACTGTCATTAATATAGAAAATTTGTTGTTTTTCTTCAAAAGTAATCCTACTCGTAAACCACCAAACTATTACACCGTAATTTAAATAACTCCATTCTTGCGGTACTGCCACAACAACTTACCGCTGGAAGGCTGAATGCCTGCAAGACAACATTCTTTTGCCTGGAATGGAAGCTCTTTGAACTCATCACTGGAAGCAGTAAGACACAAAGCAAACTCGTTAACTCTTTGGCAACGAACGGCCGATATTTTAGCTTCATAACATATTGGTTAGACAGATTGCCACAACAAAAGGGTTAAAGGACATGTTACAGTGACTCAGACAGACTGAAGAGTTAAGTCACAACAAACAACTCTTTTTTCCACTCTCAATGAACCATGACACTCAAAGTAAACAAATTCTGACAAATTTACTCTTGTGAAACAAAGAAATGGAAACTCTAACGATGAAATTGGCAACCAATAGATATCAACCAAACTGTCGTTAGTTACTTCAATTGGTAGATATAAAAACTTAATACCAGAAATACATCACATAACATCTCACTCAAAATAACAGTGTAATTAAGTTCTACAGGAGCAAACTCAATTTATAGCACATCTATCAAACACAAGGAAGTAAATCTAGTGAATACCTAAGCTTTCGAATAGCTTGTTTCGACACCAAGAGGCTGTCACCATAATCAACAAAGTAGACATCTACGCCATCACCCACCACACCTAAGATGCGTGCCCTGTACCATGAATCGTCTTCTGAAAATGGGGCAGCCACTAAATCACCGACTACAGGTTCGACATCTTCACCCTGCAGTAAAATACATGAAAGTGAGAACATTATACAAAAAATGCATTTCTGGCTAAAATCAAAATGCCCCCCCAAAAATTACAAAATGCCAGGGGAGAGTCAGGGATTCTTACCAAGAGCCCCCCAATATAAAATAAAGCATATATACAGTTAAATACCACAAGTCAATAATATTTAGATGTTCACACGCTCAAACCACCAAATCAAAAAATTTTCAATCTGTTTGCAAATTAATTAGGCTAAAAAGCTAGTCTCAGATAGTTCAACATTTTTGTCAGAATATGTGGGCACCCTGAATCATAAATACTGGCAAAATCCACAGGATACCAAGTGTGGAGAAAAGAACAGACCACACAAAGATGCACTTTGACACTGCAAAAGAGGAAATGCAGAAAAGCATAAACAAAGGATTCTGATAGTGCTACTAACACAAGGCCTGTCAAATTCTCCATAGAACACCGTCATGTCGTAGACCAGTTTCGTCAGGTTCACGGCGTTCCTGTCCAGGTACTGGACCCAGAAGTGGCCAGGATGCTCGACAGCAGAGACATACACCTCGACAAAGGTGTCGTCACCTTTCGTCAGCTTTCTACTGGAATCTGAGCAAAGAAAGACCCGTTGAACTACCATCTTAGAAACAACTTACAAGCACAGTTTAAGACCACTTACATAAAGACCACAAAACTTTTCATTTACCTAAAAACCAATTATACAAGCTCTTTATTAATAATAAAATCACCTCCACTAGATGTTCGAAACAGCAACTTGACAATCACAGCAAAATAGGCAATATTATTTCAACGTGAAAACAATGCCAGTGAATACGTATTAGCACGAAGGTGCAAAGATCCAGTATCTGAAAGCAGGAACAAACCCAAGGTCGTCTGCTCCGTTCTTACTGACGGCTTTTTCTGCGACATATTCTCAGCTTCGATCTTTTCCAGGACTAGCATCTGCAGATAGTACCAAGAAAGTTTAAGCCTTCAATTATGAAAGATTAATATATCTAGATCAATTTAATTTCATAATCTATAAGTCAATTCATCTACATATCATATTCTACAAATTCTACAATAAAGTGTCATCACCACCACCACCACCATCATCATCTTTATCAGCAATAGCTAGACAGAAAATGTTTCCAAAAAGTTCTATCTTCTGTTAATCGTCTTCCTTTCTATGATAGAAATTCCTTTCATGATCATATCCTCTCTGAAGCTGTCCATCCACTTTTTCCTTGGTCTTTCTCAACCGTCAAGTCCTTCTATTTGAGTGTAGAGTGCCTTGTATGGTCTCCGTTCATCCCTTCTATTGATGCGACCATACCAGGCGAGTCATTTCCTTCTAATTTCAAATAAAGCATAATAAGCAGAAATGATCCAGGAGAAAACGAACAAAATCTGAATACTGTATCTGCACATATTCTGTATAAACACACACCTTGGCAACATCGACAGCAATGGGAGTTCCCTTGAGTTCGACCTTAATGAGAGCGTTTGGGTCGCGCAGCTCAGTCCTTTCAACATTGACCTTAGCCTTTGACTGATGTGATATCGATCGAATGGTTTCTCCATTACGACCTACGTTTTAAAAAAATCACGATATCCCCTGTCAATAATTATGCGATTCAAATTCTAAATGCAGTTATAAAAGTCAGTTGAACACTCTTCTAAAAACATAATGCTATATACTTCATACTTAAATCAGTCCTATAAATTAATGCTCTATTTTAATCTTCTCCAGTTCAAATCTGATGCTAGGCTTAGGAACGGTAACACCGAAAGGAAGCGATCTACATAGGAATCTTCAAAGCCAGAGCCAAACAAGACCGAACCATTTATTTAACGCGCATAACAGACGAAGCAAACAACTTCTACCACAATAATTTCATCAAAATTAAACACTGCATCAACTGGAAAACAGCATCACGTCCAATCATTACCCTTGATAACTTACATCGACGTTAAAATCCACAGAACTAAATCTGCAGTCTCCGCATAGGAAACTACACCATTCTATTAACAAATTATCAGTATATAAGACATCGATATTAACACTAAAAACACAATAATATTAAAACTGTCTGCAGAGTTCAACGATAGAAAGTTTCAGCGTGGTCATGGAAGAAAAACCAACCGATTATCCGTCCGACAGAGTAATTTGGAACTTGGACGATCGTCGTCACGATCTCTGGTTGATCGGCGATGATCTGTCGAACCATGAGTTCGGCTTTCTGGGCTCCCTCCTGTGTCCCCTGAATTATGAGGATTCGATCTTTACCAAATTCGGTGTCTTTGTCCTTGAAGTTCAGTCGTGCCTTGGTCGTGTTTCTAATCTAGGAAGGTTGCAGACAAGAAATTCATCTTTTAATCGACATATATGGGAGACATAATAAACTAATCCCCCAAAATTCTTCTCAATATTTCAATATCAAATTAAAGACTTGCAAAATTTGAAATGACAAACCAGTTATCAGTTACAATTAATCATCTTTGACAAAAACTCTGTTAACCCTTCAAACGCTGTCAGCCTGTACATAAAAACCAATAACCCCGGATACCTGAGACCCAGTATATACGCTCATCCAGCTATAGAGGTATCATCATGGGTTCAAAAGGTTAAGGAGGTATTAACTGACCTATCCAATATGCTATTACCATTTTAATCTGTGTCCCTTGAACACCAATGACTGCACCGATTGAATCATGCGGCACTTTCACCTCGATTGTGGTCTGCCGAGATGTAACAACTCTGGCGTCAGTTTCCTCGTCCTCCTCATCTAATGAAAAGCATAAAAAGTATAGCATTGGTAATGATATGCGATAATACAAAGCTCAGGTATGTCATTAACAAATTTGTACAAGTATTCTGCACTTATCAGGTATAATTTTGCCATTTTATCAAATAGAAGGAAATCTCATAAACCACACTGGAATACTGTTATTATCAGAAAGGGATGAGTGAAATGGTTCTTTCTCATGGACAGTTATGAGTGAAGAACTAGCCCAAGGTTTTTACACAGCCGCTAGGGTCAGATTCAAATCTGCTATCACCCAATTGCATGGGGGAAGAGTCCTACCACCACTTCACCACACCCCCACTTTTGTCTCATTTTATCTGTCAACAAATGTTTGGTCTAGAATTTGGCCTGAAAACAGGACAGTTGCCATGGTTACGACTAGGCAATGACATCAGTTGATAAACACTTCAGTATTCAATTTGCTTCATCTGTGATTCTTAAATAGATGGTAAACAAAAGAAGAGACACCAGTTCATAACTAAACAACCGACTCACTGGTCAGTTAACCCCTTAACCGTGTATTTAACTGTAACTCAATGTAAAATGGATGGTTATCAGGAAAAGTTAAGGGGTTAATTTAGTAGACAACAGTTAAGTGGTTCCAAGAAAAATTAACATTTCTTTCAACCACCCTGCAAGTGCACAGTCTCGGCATCCGTTAAAATGCACTGACTGACTGTCACAAACAATTCAAAATTTATTTCCAAAAATGCACAAAAATCATCTGGTAAACAAAAGAAATTGCAGGAACAAAACAAAATAACAGAACTCCCTCCGACATTCCCAAAACACCAAACTCACCGTCGCTTCGACGAAACAGGAAATAGAAAAAGACGAGCGTAATCGGCAGCGAGATGGCAAGAAGGAGTCTTTGAACTGGAGTCAGTTGAGAAGGATGCACCATTGTGTACGGCTAACTCAGTTCGATGACTTGGGAATAAAACTCTCTCTGTCAACTGTCTTTGCAGTCAACAACAACAACCAATCAACACACTGAAACAACAAAATTAACCAATTAACATCAAAGCTCTTCTTGTTCTGGCCAAAAATTAATTCAACGGAATCATTATTTATAAATTAAACTTGTTGGCAACCACGCTTTAGCAATATCCTATCGCAATATGAATTCAAGCACTAGGTACCATTAACCCCTTAACTGTGTATTTAACTGTAACTCAATGTAAAATGGACGGATATATCCGGGGTCCCCAGTTAAGGGGTTAACCTAAACATCAAACTCTTAAGGGATGAGCATAAGACTGGTTACTAGGCTGAATAGGAATAAATAATCAATTCAACTAAGAAAAAGGCTGCTGCTACCCCTCTCTGGTGCTCTGCCCATCATGTATTCAGTGGGAAAAGGAATCAACAACTGCAAAGTCTTTATCATAGAAACAGTGGCAATACTATAAATGTAAGGGAATTTGTTCAAGATCTATCAAGATCTATCCACACAAACACAGTGAATAAAACTGAAACCATTAATGCTGGCAGATATGCAAATTGAAGCTCCCAAATCCTATCTGAAGCATAAGCAAGCCTCCAGAAGCAAAACTGTTCCAACAGTTAATAACATCAAATAATTTGAAAATTCTCTCCTTAAATTGGTTAGTAACAACGAAATTTGGGTCATAAAGGTCACCGTACTTAACAATAGTCGCAAGAACCATGTAGCAAGTAGAACCACTGCTAGCAAACAAGTCTCCAAATACTTCAATTTGATGCACTCTAAAATTCTAAATCCCCAGTTACACAAAACACAGATCTCACAGGAAATAATGAATACAATCAACTTGATACACATCTGGTACATCAAATAAAACTGGGTGCATTTGTCTAGGCATTAAAGGAGATATACATAAAGAGATAGATAGATATATAGAGATAGAGAAAGAAAGAGGAGAGAGAAAGACAGACAGACAAATTCCTTCCCAACTCAGTACCATACACCAACAAGAAACAAAAAATGTGAGATGCTACTGGCACTTGGAACATGAACTGCACTCTTGGGCTGCTTGCTGGTGGGCCAAGGGGCTTCAAATATCTAGGCCCTGAAGCCAAATGCATATTAACAATGACCAGTCACTGGGGAAGTGGCAGCTACTGATGATGAGGTGGATAGACTGCTATGTGCAAAAGCATTTAAAAATAGATCAGACAATTCACAGAGCACTAGGATAAATAATGTACAAAATGTACAACAGAAATACAAATGGCACTACACAACCGAATAATAGGAATAGGAGGGAGAGATAGAAGGCTTAAGTGGGATTTGGCCAGTGCCCACAGCCAATTAAATAGCTCCATCCTCTTTTTGAGAGACTGCATTGATTGAAGTCTCATAAAGCCATTGCAAAATATATTGACAAAACATACAGTATTAAGCTAGATGTATAACACAACCGAGGCAGAAACTGACAATAGTCAGTGAAAAATAGGTCCACATACCAAGCACCTGTCACCACCAGAATCTGACAATAGCACAAACAAACCTCCTATAGAGCAACCAAAATGAAAGCTGAAAACCTAAATTAACAAGCACTATGCCTAGTACCGGTAGTCTGTATTTATGCATAAGAGTGCTGCTCATTTGTATCAGAACATATCATTTTGTATCATTTGTATCAAAACTGGCTTTTACAGGATCTATCCAAAAGGCCAAGTAATACTGTCTGCATTTCATCAACCCAAACTAAAAAAATACGCAGCACCAGAATACACGTCATTTACCAGACCAGTAACTCTCATCAATTGGCAATTGAACATGAATTTGTCTAATTGCTAAATATCGATAGCAAAGTTTCAATTATGTAAGCATCAATGGAATTACCATCACTGGTCTTAAAATGAAATCAACTAAGACATATATTCCAATGCACCTGACAGAAAGAACCCAGGTCACAAAAACAACAACATCAGATTTGATATGTGGTGATTCTGAGATCAAGAAGATAACCATATTTAGAAGTGGTTAACGGCCATCTCTGGTCCAGAATTTATTTGAGATTTGGTCTTACTGCCTTCATTGTCCAGCCCTTCAATCATATCCTGCACATCAACAGATTTGCTTGACTAGACTTTAACTAGCAAACAATAATGCCATGAGCCAGTGAATATTGTTCTTGGACAAATCATCTCATTTGCCATTCTTACTATAAAACCTTTATTCTTCACCGGAACTTTCAAGTTCTAGATCCAGACTACTGGGTAAAGTAATCTTGTTGTCCCTATTCAGCTATAGACTGTCATTGATCGTCAGGCCTAAAATCCTGTATTTGGACTCGGTTCTTATGCGACTAGGAATCGGCACGCCATCCGCTGATGCTTCTGCACATTATGAACTGGCGCTATAGAAGCTTATTGGATGAGGCTGGAACAAATATTTCTAAGTACACAATTACGCGCATGCGTGATCAATCGAAAGGCATTCATTAAGATATATGATCAATAAAGGCGCTACATAAATCTCCGCCATGAGCCCAGAACATGTCTGGAAGAAGGGCACCGCAAGTCTGATCATCTACTTCGCTCTTCCATCGCATCTTTCCAGCCTATCAACCGCACAAGACGCTACCGATCGCAGTTTACCTTAAATTTGCCGGTCTGGATCAAGTGGAATAGCTGATTTTGGACGAGAAATGTCGGCGGATTCTGCAAAATGCGCACAATAAGACTCGATTACTATCAACGCTTTCCATTTCTCCAGTCATCGTAGATTACGAATCATCGAGAGGACACCAGGCGATAGAGGAAAAAATATTAGCCTACGAAAATCTACTATAAATTGTAGTAGATTCAGGTTTGAAATCTTCATATTTGTATTTTTAAATGTCACAGTTATGAAAGGAAATTTATTAGTTTAAAACTAGCTATCATGACTTTCAAGGTCTATAAATAGCAATTTTTTTAATTGAGAAGGAACCGAAAATTCTGTAAAATATTTAGTGTTTGCAGTAAAGCTTAATTTTGAATAACTATTGAGATATCATTTTTGCTATATACTTATGTGAATGTACATCAAAGACCCATATTATTAGTATTACAGGGGTTCTAACACAGGTCAGATAATAATACTGAACCACTCAAGACCTGTCATTATCATTGTTATATATTTTAACTGCTAAATTGTTTAAACTTTTAAAATATTGCTACTTTAATTAAAATACACTGTGTCCAGAAAAAAATAGGCAGAGTGTGGTATTTTTAGGAGATAGGGAGAAATACCTGATCACCAGTTCGTCATTAACTTATTTAACACATTAAGGAAAAAATACAGTAATATAAAATAGCAAAACATGAAAACACAGAAAGTACAACTTCTGAATTCTGTGATATCATTTATAGAGTTGAACAAAATGTAAGTTTTCTGACATTAAAACAAGTCCAGAAAATCCTCCTTATGTATGCCAAACTCTTTTTGATATTATGCAATACAAACCTCCAGTAAACATCAGGAAGGTTTGACCAGTTATTTTATGGGGTAGTAAAACAAATTTTTTAAAATAAAGGACGATATAAATTCTATTGCATTTCCCAAACCATTATGGCTTGCATTTTTCCTGAACATGTTCAAGAAGCTCACATATGTGCCACAAAGAATAGGCAAAACTTGGAAAATCCTTGTACGTGTAGAAAAGAAACTGTCTAAAATGAGTTGAACAGTCGGATATGAACTGTCTGCTTAGTCCTTTGGCATTCTCAGTTTCACAGTGGCTAAGCATGTGCTCAATGCACCAAAAACATAGTCAATGTTGTTACGTAGGTGGATGTTAGGAAGCAAATGGTAGGTTATTGATTGATGTAGCATCGTGCAACATTCGGTCAGTTGCTCAAACAGGAGACACAGAATTCCATTGCGTAACAACGTTGTCTGCGATAAGAAGAGGACATTTCGGCAGAGGTGAAACTTGGCAACAGACTGAAAAAGATCAATTTTACGAGAATTGCATTATCGAGTTAAAACACAAGCACCACATTCAATGGAACATTGAACATTAATTTTGCTAAACTGGATCAATTACTTAAAATAAAAATTACTTTCAATTACAAAATTTCTTGTTGAAAATAATCGAGGGGTGACTAATGACTATAATCAGACCTCTTTACAGTTTTACAGTTTAACATTATTATTCCATTTACGTCACATTCCTCTTTTTGCCATAAGATTTTTGATCGTCTTTTGTCAAAAAATTCAACTTCTATCAATGTCAAGCAATTTTAAAAGTACTTTGAAAGTGACTTTATATGGATTGGATTGCAGTAATAGGATTCAATAGGCTAAATACTATTTCAAGAAAAATCTACGGTACCTACACTTGCAGAGATCAATTTACACTAAATGTTCCACCAGGTGTTTTACCTGTTTGGTTTCTTCGCTGTTCAATTTATCGTCGTCTACAATCGCTGTAAGCAGTCTTTTGATAGCATCGAGAACAAGATCTCTAATAGCTCCTGCCATCTTAATAGAAAATCTTTTTGTTTCTGTCAACAGTCCGATCACAGACAACGCCTCGTATCCAGCATCTTCGTTTCTGCAACTGACATCGCCTGACGTCTCCAACAGAAAAGAGACAATGACGTTGATGGCCGAGCGTATTGTTTCCATCGACACTGTTCCCAGTTCATCTTCTGAGCTGGCTTCGGCTGCAGCTTTAAGTTCGAGGACGTTCTGCAGAAATGCATCATGGCCTGACGAACTGGCCATGGACTCGGGTAGATCTGCAGCGCATAAAGAACTACAGGTGGCTGGCACAGTGCAGTCATCAACTTCACCAGATGATGGTGGTGTCAGGATATCTGGCTCTGCATACAGCAAAGTTCATTCCATCAGCAGGCTTATTTAAGGAAAGATAATCAAAATTCCACAGAAACGTGAAAACTTGCTACAGTGGCTATAGTAATTGTAAAAATCCATTTAACATGTGTATCATATGAGATTTGTATAAAAGTATTAAAAAGTTGCCTCATCCATTTGTCATTGAAATTATAAAATTAACTGCTGTCAAATCAGAATACCCTAAAACAATACATGCCACAAGTTGATGATTTATCAATATTCATAATATATGACTAATAATAATTATTAATAGAACAAAGTTTACATGACCTTGATAGTTGGGTATGTTGTCAATTTAATTAAAAACAAGTGAATTTACATAACCTTGATAGTTACAATTGTCAAAATCATTCAAAAACAACTGGGGGGATATAGGTATCAATCACCCCAAATCAGGGGACTACCGGGGATAAAAATGTCTATGTGCTTTTAAAGATTTTCAAAGTTTTTTGTGATTTATACACCCCCCAAATCAAATCATACCCCCTCCCAATCAAATTCCTGGCTACGCCCCTGGCTGAAATGCCAAATGTCATTATACCGGTGGAACTGTCCTGAACAGTAGAAGACTTCTTTAGAGGTTCGCCTTGGTCAGCTTTCTGCCGAATTGCAGCAAGTTCTTCCTCCAGTTCTTTCACTCGATCTTTCCAGGCTGACTGCATCCTCTGGTAGTGAGCACACAATTCACGGGCATACTGTTGGCCAGTCAGACCTTCCGGACGTTGTCGAATTATGGCAAAGGCGAAAGCCAACCGGGTGTAGTTTGCCAAACCTTCCTCAACTAAACCGATAAACTATTGAGATGTCAGGCGTATCAGTAGGCTTATATATATGCTTAGAAAGTTAAAATCGTATAATTTTTGTTTTATAGCCCATTACCTTTCGATTGTACAGAGTCCTAGCAGTACTTAGTACGATATGCCACAATAACTGAACTGAAACTCTATTTCAATTCTATTTATTTTACACTCATTTACAAAATTTAATGATGCTCATGAAGGGCGCCACAAGCCAAATATTGGGCCAACATGGCCTGTTTGAAATTGGACAATGCAAGGACTAGTGCTACAGCAGGCTATAGATATGCAAAAATTCAGAAGAGTGATGAAATGAATTTAAACCACATATTCTTGTGTCCCCATCTTTGCTGTGTCAAACCATACTAGAATTGTCAATATATTATGTCTCAATTTTTTTCTAGAGCTTTCGAAATGCCATGAAAAATAATGAGCCATTTGAAATGACACTAAACAAAGTCTTTCAGAAATCTATTCTCTGTCAGGTTTTATAGACCATAAAAAATATTATAATTTGATACCCTGTTTTTGAAAGGCTTAGATATGCAAAAATGCTAGTGAATTAAAAGATTGATACAGGGGCCCAGCCCCTTATTTGGATCGGGACCAGTCGTAAGATTAGTCCAAAACCAGTCAATAAAAATTCAGATAGAGGCAGTGAGGAAAATGAGATAGCAGATTTAAAAGATTGATGGGAAGAAAAACTGTACATTCCGGAATCCTGGCTACGTCCCTTTAATACTGTGTTATCATTATTATTAGCACTATTCTATTTGAATCTACATGTACTGTAGAACGATTTCCCGACGGATATATTAAATCCTGGTTGAAATTAATAAGACTGGCAAGTTTTCTCTATTAATTTGATTTTGGTCCACTTGCAAGCACTTTAAGGCATATTACTACTATAATTATTATTTTATTGAACTTAATATTATTATTTGATGCTAGTCATCTTGCAAGCAGCACATTTAAGAGTTGGTTTTTGAACTGACTTACTTGACCTGACCATTAGGAGGAATTAGCGATGATTTCAATTGCATTAGTAAAAAGGCGTTATAGAAGTTCTTTAGCAAAGTTGAAACAGCGGTATAGGACTACCTCTGAAATCTTCCATTAGTTTCCAATGATCGGAATGACCTGTGCACTTTCACGATCGAAGAAATTTTAAGAAAAAATTATAATAAATTATTAAGGATCTATATTTTAGAAGAAAAGCTTTTGGAAGATTTCAACGATTAATTCAGAAAAGAAATCGCGTCTCGGCAACAATATGGCGACAAGGATTACGCATTTGGAGATGTCGCTTAGACCAGTGGTTCTCAACCCGTGTTCCGCGGACCAAAAGTGGTCCGCGAGAGGGTGTCTAGTGGTCCGCGGCAAATTCTGAAAAAACGTTAATAAAAATTAGACATATATATTATCCATAGAGCAGGCAGCACAATTAAGTACTGTAAGATGACAATCTATTTTTTTGCTTGTCGGGGAACTGGCGAGGGACAAAGATTTGCACGCGATAACTTTTTTACTTTGCTTGTCACTATTTTTCTCAATTTTAGGTGGTCCGCGAGAAATTTTTTATCTTCAAAAGTGGTCCGCGAGGCAGCTAGAGGGGTCAGAGAACCACTGCGTTAGACTGTTTGACAACAAAGCATTGACATTTGAAAGCCATCGGTAAATTACAAATTACAAAAATACTGCATGCAAGTGTATAGGACTGCAGTTTACCTTGTAATGAGTATAGCCATCAACCAATGGCGATCAAAATCGGTCTGCAAAGGAGCAGGAAAGTTAATATTTGGCCCTACAATAAAATGGTCCAGAGAAGTAATTTTTATTCCCCGTCAACTGTCTCAATATTTTGGCGACAAAATCGCGGGAATCAGTTCATTGTTCATAATAATATGGTGTGCAAGATTTCGTTAAGAGGAATGGCCAGAAGCCGTGGCGTAGGTTTGGCGATGTGTCAGTGTTCAGTGTCATTAAAGGAGAGCCAGTGGCGGGGCCACGGGGCGTTTGAACCCCACTTGCCATATATGACTGAGGGGGTAGGGGATGATTGAGGATCGGTTCATTGTTCACATTTTAAACTACAGAGTGTCATTGACAGAGGAAGACCTGCTAATCAGGTTTTTCAAAATTTAGCACTATCAAGACTGCATTATTTTGACTAATGCGTAAAATCGGACATTTTAAAGAACATTTTTAAACTACAGAATGGTGGGAAGAGTTTTGTAGGACTTTTGACAGAAGCACTTTGTTTTTTTAATTGTTATTCTTGTAGATCAAAAATATTTGGCATTCAGAATTTTGCCTGTGGATTATCTAATGCGTATATTGGACATTTTAAGAATAACCAGAGAATGGTAACGTAGGAAGGCTAGCACTTTTGACAGAGAACTCTGCTAATCGAGAGAAAGTCCATTATTGTTCAAAATGCATTCATTTTGATAGAATTTTGAATGAGTTGGACATTTTAAAGGCCATTTATACTGTTTGGTATTGGAAGACGTTTGAATGGCTAGCACTTTTGATAGAGAAGCCAAATAAAATTTAGTTTTCCAAAAATTAGGGCACTATCTCTTGTAGATCAAAAGTGCTTGGCATTCAGAATTTTGCCTGTGGGAAGTGTCTTCATTTAATGATTATCAACGGTATTTCGCTCTAACCCTAGGGTTAACTTAACCCGAACTCAAATTCTGGCAAGACTGAATTATAACTCAAAGTTCATTTTCTACAGAAGTTTTAGGCGAAGACTTTGTTTGAAATGTATTTTACCTAGATCATAAATATTTATTGCGACGGGACCCTCTTTTAAGAATTAGGCGGCTAGAGAAAAATTTTCAAAACAATCGGAGAATTTAGACATATTTTAACTGTTTTTAAACCAAATAAAGCGGCGCTCCGAACAGGAAATTTCTGCCTACAAAGATCAAGAATTTTAGCGCGTTAAGATTCAAAAGAAATTCCAGAAAATTTTTGTTATTTTTAAATAAACCGACGCTTTTAATTTCCAGACTTACAAATGCAATGTTGAATATAGGCCTACAGTACAATATAATTTCATCATATATTTCCATTCAAAACCATATTATATATATAGCCATATTCAGATAGTATAGGCCTATCCATCATCTGCGACTGCGGGATTTTTGAACTGGTTCCTTGTTCCGTCCATGGAGCTTTTAGCATTTTCCGCACCATCACATTTCTGTGGCATCCAGCCCCCCCTCCCCCAATTGCTTTATGCTATTATTGCCATATTACTAACATGCGTACTAAAAACACTGAATTCATTTATTTGGTTTGCGCATTCGAAACATTGATTTCTCACAGAATATCAGTTGATGACAGGACAATATTATCAGTAGTATTAGAAGCTGTACTGTAATTAGACCTAATAATAGTCTCTGTCTTAATTCTGTCTTTATACTTTAGTTTCGGAAAATCCCATGCCCGGAAATTCCAGCCTCGAAGTCGACGACGCCCGATACTCGGATGACGTCATCATCCGGGTCGTAAGTCTCCACGAAGTCACGTGACCCAGCGCCGGAGTGTTCGCCGTCGTCCGGTTCGTTTCTTCGCCAACGATGTTCACCCGATTCACAAACTCGACGATCCGGGCGGCGGAGGAGGAGGCGGCGGCGAAGCAGGAGTCGCCGGACGAGACGTAATACCGGACGGACGCCGAGGGGGACGGCGGGGGCGTCGTCCGACCGACGACGACGGCGCCGATCGTCGATCCCGTCCAGAGGAGGAGCAGCGCCAGGGCGACGGCGACGAGGAGCAGGTTGGACAAGGCGGGAAAAAGGCAGACGATCGCGTCGGCTGATTGCGCGTAGCTCTGCGTCAGCCTCGCTTTCAGATTCTGCAGCAGGCATACTACACAAGCAGAACACACACACACACACACACACACACACACACACACACACTGTGCAAAAAGTGAAGCGTCTCAAGAAAAGTGGCAAGAAAATCTTCTTCCGCAAAAACATGAAATTATTCGATACACGTTAAACGCATTGAGTTGGGGGATGGGGGTGAGGGGGGTTAGCTCTAATTCAACATTTTCGGAATAAAAATAATATTTCTCCGATAGGCAAAGAAAAAGCTCGTCGATAAATTCGTCCCACATTCAAGTAGCATTCTATGCAGGGCCATATTAAGGCGGGGGCTGTAGCCCCCGGCCCATCATGAAAATAGGCCCACCGATTTTCGAGATAACCTTTTTTTGCTTGTCAGAGATTTTCAGTATAGGCGACGGCGGCCTTTTTTTCTCAGCCCCCCCTCCCCCGGCCCACTCGGACCTCTTAATCCGGCCCTGATTCTATTCGATCATGCTACCTAACCCTCCACCACCACCCCCGCTGCCAAATGACTCAACGGCTGTGTGCAAATCTCACGACTGTTCCCACCCAACCAGAATATGGGGCCCGGCCACGGCGCCTCCCCCCACCGTCCGTGGCTACGCAAATTATGGAAGCGATTAATTATTACCCGATATGGGTTTTACTTGGAACGGAACAAAGCTACACGGTAGAACCAGGACTTCCGTCGGCGTGGGGGTCGACGACGCGGTAGACTGCTCCGTTTCGCTGCAGACGGAGGAGGACGAGGAGGAGGAGGAGGAGGCGGAGGAGGAGGAGGAGCTGCTATGGTTGTTGGTCAGAGCGCAGATTTCCAGGACGCGATTCCAGCTGACGTCAACGATCCCTGCAGAGAAATCCCTTGATATTTACAGCCGCAGACGGCGTGTGCATGTCGTCTGCTGCAAGTCTGGGACATTGAATGAATAGCCGCTTCTTACAGGTGGTTTTGCCGAGCGCGAATCTTTACGACGAGAATAAGCAATGAGAAATACTACTACTACCACCACCACCGCAACTACTACTGCTGCTGCTGCTGCTGCTGCTACTACTACTACTACTACTACTACTACTACTACTACTACTACTACTACTACTACTACTACTACTACTACTACTACTACTACTACTACTACTACTACTACTACTACTACTACTACTACTACTACTACTACTACTAATAATAATAATAATAATAATAATAATAATAATAATAATAATAATAATAATAATAATAATAATGTGGTTTAGAGTCGTTAATGTAGGATCAGCGCTGTGTGAGAACCATCATGTTCCACCCGGCCATTGTCGCGCGTGTGTGTGTGTGCAAGAGGATGAAGTTAAGATGAAGTGAAGCTCTACGACAGGATGCATAGGGTAGGAACTACACTGTAGGTTTACTGCTTCAAAAGAGTGCGGCGTATATGTACGGTGACTATCGAATGAGTGGTAAAGGACAGGGTTGAATCAAGACACGTATGCGATAAAGGAATCAGACTATACTGCTTCCAACGAACAGACATGACTCAGTCACAACATAGATATCTAGACGTACAGTAATTTGTCATAATTCGGTCATAGTTCATTGACAGTTAAATCAGAATTCCGTCTTAACAAACCAGCAAAGTGGCTGCAAACCTGAAGATGGTAAGAGAAAAGAGAGAGAGAGAGAGAGAGAGAGAGAGAGAGAGAGAGAGAGAGAGATTCACAACCTTGTCTGAAGAATTCGACAACGCCTTGCAGATTGGAAAGTTCCTTTTCCGTTTCCCTTCTCTGCCAGTCGGACAGATTATTCACCCGATCCGCAACCGCTTCCGCCAGGAACCCGTCGACGGCGCCGACTTCCGCCCGCAGGGCCTTCAGCGCGGCCAGGACCCCGTTGACGGTCATCAGCGCCTCCGTCGAGGCTCCCCTCCGGACCGACACCTCGGCGAATCGGACCGAAACCAGGACGACGACGACAAAGAGGATCTTGGCGAAGTGGCTGCCGCAGAATTCCAGGTGCTGTCGCGCCAGCCTTTTCACCGCCGCCGCCGCCGCCGCCGCCGCCGTCGCCGAAGTAGTACTAGTAGCAGTCCAGTTTGCGGAACATTCCGGATCGATGTGGACGATTTTCAGTCGTTCTGGACTCGTACAGGATCCGGCGGGATCGGCATGGTTGCGACAGAAGGATTCGAATCCGGGATCGTCGTCGACAGCGAACGTCTCGCGACTGTTCTGCAGCCGAGAGCTCCGGTGGCGGTCGAAAATGAAACTACTCGTCACGTGATTGGATCTGGGGGAGGGTCGGATTTTCGTGCGTTTTCGCCGACGTAGTAAACCTGTCGCTGTCCTCCTGAGAATTACAAGACCTGCTTCGACCCGCCGAAGGCAGAAGGTCGTCGACCAACGACCCGTCGAGTCCGTCTACGACGATCCTCCTCTCGAGTCCAAGGCACGACTTACGAAAACGCCGATACAGCGACGTACAGCGGAACATCAGCAACGCTAAATCCATTACGTAGAAAACGACTTTGATCGCGCTCCACGACGAATAGAATGATTCCAGATATTCAGCAGACGACAACGACGGCGTTTTAGGCGGGAAAACTCCTCCTCCTCCCCCTCCTCCTCCTCCTCCCCCTCCTCCTCCTCTATCGTCTGCGCTTCTTCCGTCGTCTGGCAGCAATTCCACGTCGACGGAAAAGCTCGTCCTGTGCCCGCCGCTCCTCATAAGGCGCTGTGCCAGTGTGTAGGTAAGCCACCGGGTGGCGTCCGTGCCGCCGCTGGAAACGAAATATCTCGTCCGATTGACGAAGTCCGATTTCCAGACGATCGGCGCCGCTAGATTCCCGGGTGGAAACGGGCGGCGATCAGCCGATGGAAAACTGTCTTCCATCGAGGCGAGAAGTGACGCTGTCATGCCATCGAATCTACAACGACAGTTCAGCCGTGATCAGGGGCGTAGCCGGGAATTTGATTTGGGGGGGGGTATAATGTGATTGGGATGTGGGGGTATAAATCTTTAAAATTTTGAAAATCTTAAAAATCGCATTAACAATTTTAAGGTATGTATATATATATATATAGTCTGAATTTTGGGGGGCATATATACTGATATACCCCCACGTCGCTACGCTTCTGGTCATGATTACTGCATTGGAATTTACACAGCGTGTGCCCATTGGTAATAATGACTTGATGCACATGGCACGACAAGTCTTATAATATATAAGAGCATTTTCATTTGACGGAGAAAAAGACAAATCAGAATATTCGAATTTCCAGAGACGGAAATGGGTCACATTGGCATAGCCACGGGGAGGGGAACATGGGAAGCGAGGGCTGCCCCGCCATATTCGGACCCTAACCAGTCGTGAGATTCGTCCAAAACGGGCGAGTAGTTGGGGTGGGGTGGGTGGATGGGGGTAGTATTAAATCTAGGAAAACGCACCAGAAAGCAGACTTTAAAGCGTTTGAGATGACGACCTTTTTGCCGTCAAGACTTTTGGCCGGAAAATGTAGATGTGTCTCCCCTATTCTGAAATCCTGGCTACGACACTGATGGGTCAATGAGTCATCAATACTTGAGGGGTCGCATGGTTCAATGAGCATTGACCCCTGACCCTTGACTCATCACAAATGAATATTCATATTGCAATGTTTTGCATCTATACTCAAAGTAAACTAAAATGCGTGGAGTCATTTGTTTGGAATTCTTTGCCTGACATGTTTAGCTTTGCGCAATAATGATGATGATGATGATGATGATGATGATAATAATAATAATAATAATAATAATAATAATAATAATAATAATAATAATAATACTACTACTACTACTACTACTACTACTACTACTACTACTACTACTACTACTACTACTACTACTACTACTAATAATAATAATAATAAATGATAATGATGATGATGATGATGATGATGATGATGATGATGATGATGATGATGATTATGATTATTATTATTATTATTATTATTATTATTATTATTATTATTATTATTATTATTATTATAAGGTTTTAAGTGGTTCAGGAGGGTTTTCCCTGTGTGTGAACCATCTGAAATATTGCTGCCCCAATGCTATAGAAATTTCATATGCAAAATATCTCAATTTAAAACATGTAGGCGTAGTTGAGAAACAGGCAGATATAAGGAATTAAGCTTAACACAATAAAAATACGATATATTTTACTAAAGAATAAAACGAATAATGATTTCTCTGCGAATATACTTTTCCCAATACTGCAGTTCCCACAGCTCGAGAAACTCGAGATAGCCGAGTCCGAGAAACGCGGCGAACGCAGTCTCGTTCTTCGACAGAAAGAAAACCTCGTTGTCTTCGCGCCTCGTTCTGCGCGAGGAGGAGGGGGAGGAGGAGGACGAGGAGGAGTGCGAAGAATGATTGAAGACGCTCTGGGCGAACATCAGCCACGGACTGTGGACGAACCGGCGAACCAAACGGCCGTACGGAGCCAGGTTCGAGCGAACCTGTGCGTCGAAGTTCGTCCGGTGATGCGTCCGAAAGCGTCGGACGTCCTCCCGGTAACGGCCGACGGTCTCCGCGTAGAGCTTTTCGAGGGCGGAACTTACGGATCCGGACACACCGTGGCCCCTCTTCGGTTCCTCTTCTTCTTCTTCTTGTTCCTCTTCTTTCCGAAGACGACAGTTCGACAGAAGCGTTCCGGCCAGGTCGTCGAAATACTCGCCGCAGGCCGCCTCCATCCGGGCGACCGACCGGAACCGCCCGTCGAGCTGCCGCGAGACCTGATCCTCGACGGCCCCGACGGCGTCGTCGAGCTCCCGCAGCAGGCGACCGGTGGCGACCTCGAGTGCGCCGACCGGGGAACGGGGGTAATCGACGCGCGCCCCGACGTAGGCGCACAGGACCGTCGAGACGCAGGTGGTCGTGAAGACGGCGCACTGGACCAGCTGGACGGCCGCGTAGACGACCAGCATCGCCCGCTGGCAACCGTTCAGACGCCGCAGTCGGGTCAACCACGCACGTCGTGACCTGGTACCGACGGCGGCGGCGGCGGGCGTCATCACGTGACCGTGCCGTCTCTTCGGGACCAGCCTCAGTATTCGCGGCGGCGGCGGCGGCGACGAGGCGAGGCTACCGCCGTTCGCCTGAGCAAACCGCGCAGCGATGCAGCGGTAAGTGCAGCACAACATTCCGGCAAATGCGACGAACAGTAACAGATTGACGGTAACGTGCCGGGCCTCTGGGTACTCGGCTGCTGCTTCTTCTTCTTCTTCATCTTCTTTCTCTTCTTCTTCTTCTTCGTCGCAGCGCTCTCTGGCGTTCGACCCGAGGGTCATCGTCGTCAGGTAGACGCGGTGTACCTGGTGGGAGTCGTCCAGGGCCAAGGCGAAGGTTTTTCCGACGCCTAAATTGGGAACGTGAAAGGTGACGTTGAACAGCGGAGGACAAGAGACAAGAAGATCGTATCTGGCGAATTCCTGCGATTCCACTTTGTCTTCGAGGACGATGCCAAGGTAACCGGGACAGTCGGTCATGTGACCTAAAAAAAACGTCAGCTGAGTAGCATCAGCGGGCACAAATTTTCTTTACAGTTACCAATAAATGCCAACAGCAAAACTATACCTTTTGGCGATACAGTAGCTATTTCATATTACGATTAACCCCTTAACTGTGTATTTAACTGTAACTCAATGTAAAATGGATGGATATATCCGGGATCCCCAGTTAAGGGGTTAAGTACCTAGAAATAAAGAGCTAACGCGGTGCTACTTTTCAAGGCGATATAGAAGTTCACGAGAAGATTTTACTTACTTACTTTTACATGCTTAATATTCCGAGTACTGCTACGAGTATTGTGGTGCTTGATCGAGTACACTATTGAGATAAACATTGAGTTAACGTCATTTCGAGAATAATTACCGGGAGTATTGCTATTTGAAATAACCTGTATTTTTTATTTTCTTAGTCTATAACCGTAAGAGTTGAAATAAATAAAGTTCTTTACATTACCAAAGTAATGTACATTACCAGTTACCTTACCAAAGGTTACACCGTGCGTGAATATCCGATCTAAAACCAACGCAAAGCGCCGTTAATAAGGAAGTGACGTAATTCCCTCTAATACAAGAATCAGGAAAAATGAAAATGTTATGAAACCTGAAACACGTATTTCCCAGTGTCTCTGGTCTTCCGCCAGCAGAAGAGTCGTTTTGAGTGACGACCCTGTCTCCAGCGAAACGTTCCTGTCCTTGAACCACCATCGCAAGACCGATACATTCCCTATCACAAGGACAGCCTTTTTACAAATATTATTAACGATCAGGCTCTCGATTTCAATAAAAGGTCGCGAGATTCAAGGTTTTTAACCCCTTAACTGTGTATTTAACTGTAACTCAATGTAAAATGGACGGATATATCCGGGATCCCCAGTTAAGGGGTTAACAATCGAAAGTCGCACAAAGAAAAAGGACAGGACAGAATTTCAGAACCGCTATAGAAATCCTTTATTGCATTATTTTTAATTACATTACATATATTACATTCTTTTCTTTCTATGCTAATTGGAACAAGATCCCAGATTTTTCCGGTGCACCCCCATGGCGCCCCCTTCATGCCCTACATGCCATGCCACCACCGGTAACAAAAAATTCAGAGTGACTACCTGGAATCGTGAACTTCAGGTGCGGAGGTTTCTCCGGTGATTTCAGCAGGTATTCGAACACCTGGCCGCGCATCTTCGTGACGACGTGGACCCGGTGAGCGACCGGCGCAGCTCCGTAGTCGTCGGTGGCCGGGACCAGCCGGGCCACGTCCTTGTTACAGCTGGCGACCGGGTCCTCTTCCACCCAGGTGGACGAACTGTAGTCGAACGGTCGCTCCGACTGCGCCAGCAACATCCGGACGTTCGGCAGCGGGACCTCGACCGGAAACCGGGTTTCCGGCTTCCGGTTTCTGTCCGTCGCTGCCGCCGCCGCCGCCGCCGCCGCCACCGGGTGGACGGTGTGGTTCCAGGGGTCGCCGGCGTCCCCGCTCCGTCGCCCCGTCAGGACCAGCTCCCGGCGGAGCGCCGTCGTCGTCCCGGAGTGATGCTCGGCCGTCAGGAACTCCGTAATCCGGAAGCGGCCGTTGTCGGACGCGCCGGTGACGTCATCAGCGTCGGCGGCGGCGGCCACCTGGCGACTGACTCGCGGCGTCTCGAATCCGGTTCCGTTGACGCTGACGTAGAACCAGAGCAGGTAGAGAGGGTCCGGACGACGCCGACGCACGTGACAGCGGAATTCGTGACGTATGTTCCGGAATATCGGGAGCAGCGTAAACCGATACGCATCGCCTGTAAAGCGTAAACGGTAAGCGTAAGAGTAATCTGTAAAGGCGTTCTTTACAAGTAAACAAATCCGATGCCAATGATGTAACGATGCTAAGGAAAGTCTGTTCTTTCTATTAACTTCGTTTTGATAAGTTATTGATTTAAAATATATTCATAAAATTTTCTAAGACTCAGGTAAGTTTTTATTGTTGTGGTTGTTGTTGACAATGATGATCAGTTATATAGCGCCATTTCAACACACAACAACAACAACACGGAAACTATATTTGACATTTAATGTCAAGTCTTGGAATTTCTTGTATTTGAAGATAACGCAAACGTCTAAATATAAATCGAGATCCGTGAGGCAAGGTGTTAGCCTACCTCTGGCGCACTCTACTGACGATTCTGAACAGAGCAGAGCACCTGGATGCTTGCAGCTGGACAGGTAACAGTCTACCTGACAGCATCGTTGCTCAAATACATCTGCAAACACCAAAGAAATACAGCTGAGTAGAAACATCACAGAAAGTTACGTCTGTTAAATCGTAATAATTATTATCAATACAATAATTATTATCATTGTAAATATCAATGTAACAACCGTGTGGTAATTATGAATGTAATTATTAACGTAATAATATAATCAATACAATAATTAATTATCAATGCAATCAGCAGTGCAATAATTATCAATACAGCAATTCTAGTGTTTCTATGATAATTATCAATGGGATAATTATCAGTGTACTAATGACGCAATAAAGCGTTGCAATAATTAATTAACTATCAATGTAATAATAATAATAATAATAATAATAATAATAATAATAATAACAACAACAAGGTTTAAAATCTGAAAATCACTGTTGTACCCTTTCAATCTACAGTAGTAACCTATAGTACTGAGGTTTATTTTGAAATCATTCGCAGTCAGGTTAATTTCTAGGATAATCAATTTGGGGGGTGTCGGGTAAATTCTGGAGGTCCCCTGCCCAAAAAAGTCTGACAAGCAAAAAAAGGCCACCCCATAGCTGGGATTGAGTCGTGTTGGGGGGGTGTCGATCTCAAATTGAAGGCTGTTGGGGGGATGTGTAAAAATATCTCTGTTCGCAGTGTACAAGTGACGCAATCGAATGTCACCGTCTGTCTCACCGTTGACCTGACACTGGTCGTGCTGGAGGCAGTTGGCGCAGGCGGTGTAGGCGGTACGGTTGCAGGTTCTCGGGGGAAAGGCCCAGTGCTGGACGGCGGACGGGGTGACGTTGAACAGGCGGCGGAGCATGTCGCTCGGTTCGGTGCAGACGAAGCTGTTGGCCGCCGGATTCAGCGGCGG
>CM030843.1:2748804-2776304 GCA_018105865.1 Metaphire vulgaris
AAGTTATTGACCATCAAACATAAGCATAATTTAGAAATTAAACAATTTCCATATTTTCGTATTTTAGAGCCATTAAAAGCTAAAATTGTGCGGCCATTTGGCTACAAAATGTATACAAATGACAATTAACATATGTTTTCTTTACTTTTATACTTATATTATATTTCAAGTTATCAATGTCAGTCATGTACTAATAAACGAATAGCCTATACCGCCATATGTCGTGAAACACACAGTCATATTAATCGCATCTTGTTCAAAATTGTCCAATGCAACTCCTTCACATAATGTATGCTATGAATGTTTATGTACAGTAGGTCTAAGTAGGTTTCTGGCTCTGCTTCTGTACTTATATTGTCAAAAATTTTCCTATTTGGATGCTCTACTATCCTGGAGTTAGGATTACGTTTAAAAACAGCAATTTTACTTAATAAGTAAAATACAAAATAAAGAAAACTTCAAGGAGTTGCGTCCACCTCAGGGTACCTTCGATAAAACAGTCGGAGCAAGATGCAATATATGTCTATATGTCTATATGTGTGCAAATGGACCGCCTATATATTATGCCTAAAAGCTTTTGAAAATATCTCGAAGGGGTGGCAACCCCCATTAGCTGTGCGAGGGTTTATTAAAAGTAAATCAAACTTACAAGTCTCAAGGGTTCGTATAAACAGAAGAACTCGAACGTACTGTATAGTTATCATGCCGTGAATGTGCATATAGGTGCCTATAGGAAACGATTTAGAGATGGCCATGGGTCCATCTCTGAGAACCCAACCAAACCGAACCCATTAAATCTCCAACCCAACCCAATCCATCCCATGCTGGCAATAGGGTTACTTGATCTGACCCGACCCAACCACCGTAATACATTACAATTGCACATTAAACCCCCCTGACTTATTTTCTGACCCAATCCAAAACCCACCATAAATATGGAAACGTCTGACCCGTGGGTTAACCTAGCCAATGGGCTAATCCAACCCATGGGTGAACCCAACCAATGGGCTAACCCAACCCATTGCCATCTCTGAAACGATCGGAGATATATACGTAAATTTCTCTGTAAACCGAAGTTAATCAAAATGGCGTTTTAAAAGGTAAAACGCGATCAAAACTGTGCGTTAGAGAAACTGTCGAAGACAAGACAAGAGCCTTCGACTCAAAATGGCTCAAAAGAAGACACAAAAACAGGCTCAAGATGCCAAGTAACCGGAAGAAAGACAACACCACAACGAGACTCAATCGAGATGCAACACACTTTCTTTACGGAACACAACAGCCATCAGAAATAACAGCAATCGTTACACTTTACGACGTAAAATCAGGCACTTCGTGGACAGTGTTTATTCTAGGCCTTCCTTCTTAGGGGGGGAATCCCCCCCAGTTTGAAAATCCCCCCATTTTTTTAGATGTTGGCTGGGGGAATGGAAATCCCCCCCCCAAACGTGTGGAAACTCAAACCTTGTCCCGCCAAACATTTCAAAATCCCCCCCCAATGTCAAGGGGGCTAGAATAAACACTGTTTCGTGGACAATCGTTACGTTAGCTTTGTGGCTTCAGTAGTTCTAATACGCTAGTGTATCAATTAGGCCAGAGCAAAATGATGTTTGAAGGCAGCATAGTCATTTTAAAAATACCCGATTTTCTAATTTCTTATACAGGTCATTAGGTCTACACTTCAATCAGAAGCAGGGGCGTAGCGACGGGGGGTATATCGGTATAAATACCCCCTCAAAAAATCAGACCATCTTAAAATTTTTAATGTATTTTTAAAGATTTCCAACGTTTTTAAAGATTTTTATCCCCTCCAATAAAATTCCTGGCTGCGCCCCTGATCCTAAGTCTGCTTAATTGGAATCTGCGATTAATTTCTGATATACGATTTAAAATCATCCGAAAAATTGATACAGTGAAACATTTGAAACAGTAAAGACGAGGAAAGGGAGTTTCCATCGAAACATTACGGCAAACACAATGGACAAACAGAAGCTGAAAAGGAAATTTCTTGTCTGACTTACCGTCCGCCAACGTATGAAGCGATTTGTTTTCCGCCAGATGGCGCGGATAAACGACATCTGACGAATAAAAGACACATTTCCGGTTTCGCAAAATTTGTATCTTATCTCTTTGTCGATACTGAAATCAGTGGTGGTAAAATTCAGATAAAAATTTCTTTGCGTGGCATCTCAGGCGCGCTTGTCAGCAAAAGACCAAAGCCACAGATAAAGGTCGGGGACGCCACTGCTGGAAAAAACACCAAACATTTAATTTTCCTCTTTCGGCTTATGCGTGGGCATGGACGGTACTTGGTACCGTGGTACGGTACTTGCGAGTACCGTGAAACCTCTCCCCCAACGCATGGCCCAACTGAATGCTAACCCCACCACCACCACCCACCCAACCTCCCTCATCAGCACGAATTCTAGTCACGTGAGCGTATAGGGCCTCACGGTGGTAGCAAGAGCAATTTTGAACTTACGAACGCAATGGCGCTTGTCGCACGACGAGCCACAGTCATGATGAATTCCACGAAATGACGGAATTTCGTATTCCTGTCTGTTGCACTTCGAAAGCCCTGGAACACACACACACACACACACACACACAAAAGACCAGCACTACCAGTGACGTCATCCAACATTTTCAAAGCCCGGATCAACATTACAAGCTGACAATAATTGCGCACTTAATTAAGTCGATTGAGGACATAGGCTACATGACTTGAGAATAATGAACAACATTGTAAACGTCTATTGTAAATGTTTAGTGTAAATGTGTATTGCAAGTGTTTACTTTCTTACTTAAAAAGACTATATTGTGCGCTTCTTTCGAAATAAAGATATCATCTGAAACTTATGAAGAATTATTTCAAACAGTGATGCAGATATAAAAGTCAAAGAAATCGAAATAGACGATCGGTTAAACAGCACGTTTTTGTCAGTTAAATCAAAACAAGATTTAACTGACAAGCCCTCTCCCTCTCTCTCTCTCTCTCTCTCTCTCTCTGTGCATATTTTTCATTCCCGCCTACTGCGTAGGTTTTTCTCAGTGCGAATTTCGTTTTCTTCCTTCACTTATTTCTCCGAAACATTCCACTCTTTGCAACAAACACTGCGAAACTGTGGTCCGTACGTTGCATTTGAGACCGTCGAACGAGGTAAATTTCAAATTTCAACTCTGCGACCAAAACGCCGCCAAACCAAATATAGGCCTAGAATGCGCATTTAATTTTGATCAACACGTTAAATATTACTGGAAGGAAAAAATCAACATGTTCCACGACTGGTTCGCGAGCGTTCACTTACTCTGGCATGAACGTCCGTCGTAATAGAAGCCCTCTTCAAAGCACAGACATTCGTACGAACCGTTCAGGTTGAAGCAGTAAGAGTCGGCGCCGCAAAGATTGTCGTATAGATTGCACTCATTCAGGTCTGTAATTATAACAAAAGATACCGCAAAATCAAGGAACACTGCATTGGTTAACGTCCCGACGGAAAACGAAAAGACCAAAGCATGCCGGAAGACAATCGAAAGGTAGGTCTGGTCTGGTTCATGTAGGTCAGGTCAGGTCAGAAACTTTCGCAACACAGGATTAGGGATGCCAGATCAGTTGGAAAGAATTTAAAGACGCGCAAAATACGATTGGCTTGTAAGACTTTTCATGGCGCTAAAGAAATACAGAAAACTGATAATGCCTTTTTTGCTTGTCGGACTTTTTGGAACGTTAAAGACGCAAAATAGCACAGAAAACTAGCGATGACCTTTTTTTAGCAATCAATGTCCATCAACTACAAGTCCTTTTAATCTATAGCGTAATGTCTAAAATCGCTAATCACTATTTTAAATTAAATTTAAAGGTATTTTGTGTCCTTATAAATGACAAACGCCCTTAAGGACGGGGTCACGGAATTTAAGGACTGTCCATATATCGCTTAAGGACGTTTGATAACCCTAAGTAAGTAAGTAAGTAAACATGAAATTTCTATAGCGCCTAATTTCTATAGATGCCAAACAAACACTGGTTCTAACGGAGAAGAGATCCTACTGTAACTTATTGTAAGGATGTAAAAATAGCAAAGCCAGTCAAATTAAACGGTATTTACACGGCCTGGAAGTCGCTGCCGACTCACTTACTTTTTTATTTTCGGATCGCGGCGAAACCCGACCGACCGACCGACCGACCGGTCGGCGTGTCCGAACGGCACGAAGTCCGGGCGCTAGATAAATCTCGGCATTTCGTTCGCATTAGACGATGTTTTATGGTCGCCGCGCACGAGTTACTGCGTGCAATATTCTTCGAGACCAGAAAGAGAAAGAGACAGACAGACAGATAGACAGACAGACAGATATAGAGAGAAAGACAGGGAGACAGAGAGCGAGAGAGACATGGAAAGAGAAACAGAGAAACACAGAGAGAAAAGAGAAAGAGAGAGAGAAGAGAAAGAGAAAGAGAAAGAGAGAGCCTGGAGAGAGGGGATGGATATATATATATATATCTGTCTGTATATATATATATATATATATATCTGTCTGTATATTTATATATATATCTGTCTGTATATATATATATATATATATATATATATATATATATATATACAGACAGACAGACAGACCGGCAGTTACAGAGACAGAGACAGAGTTGCTAAAATCTTCAACGGCAGGGAGGATCAAACTCAGCCGTCCAAAGACCATTGTCGTTAGCATGGTTGGGGCCGCAGCCCCGCCCTCCCCCCCCCACCAATCCCCGATTCTTCGCCTTCTCCTCCCCTTATCCCCATCGTCGTTACGATCTCGTGATTTCATATTCGTCGTCGTCGTCGTCGTCGTCGACCGTCGACCGTCGTGGGGTAATTCTCGCGAGAAATCGCGCGTGAGACTCTCTCTGCACGCGTCCATTGTCCGCGTGCATCGTCGTTAACGACGCATTTACTGCGAACGTCGCTCGACGCGCGGAATACAGAGCGACTTCTGACGGCATGCACGAGAGACGCCACCGCACCTGGATCGCAGATCCCGGAGGCCCTGAGCCCTGGAGCATGCATGGAACACTAGTGGAGCTATACCGTTTTTACCAGTCGGGCCAAAGGTCACATTTCTACTGACTAGTTGAGTGTTAACCGAGTAAAAATGAACTCTACTATATTATATATTAGAGACGCTATACAAATGCTACGTCACATGATCATATCATCAGAATTAGTTAGCGTCGTTTTGGATTTGATGTGATACCGGAGCATTGGCCATTCCGCAGTTCGAACCCTCGCTCACAAACACAGTCGTGGGTTCCCGCGTCGCAACCGACAAGTCCTCGGATCGTTTCCGTTTCCGCTTCGAGGGAACACGTGACTTCCGTATCGCAGAGTTCATCGGTCGCTGTCACTTCGTCTACGTCTGAAAGCAGAAGTCAGCATGCATGTGCAATAAAAACCGCGATGAATTCTGCCAGACCGGAGAGCGTTTCACATCGAATGCCGGAATAGCGCCAAGCTTCGGACTAGCGCTATATAAATTAGACTCGCTTACTTACTTACTGACCTAAACGCCGATATGTTCTGTAGCCTATAGATGAAATTTTCTACGAAACTCCAGCACAGCTTGAAAATACTAGAAACTATTGATTTTTACCAAAAACCTGAACTTGTGTGGTGTTCATCCATTTCCAAGAATTTAAGTTAATCGTATTTCGATGTTTCTCTTCGAAAAATACTCTAACGCCATCCTCTGCAAACAAAAGACATTTCCACGGCAAATCAAACTCTATGAAATAATTAATATACTGTACACATAAATCAAAATTAGACAATAATTTTCGACCATCTAATCTGACAAGATCTATCGGGCGCTTAAAACTGTCAATTTCTGAAAAATTTTATGGAAAATAACTTTTTAACCGCCTTGCCAACTAGTGTTGTGGGCGGGATGTTAGCAGAGTAGCAACAACGTTGGGTGATGCATCAGGAGATCACGGGTTCGAGTCCCGCAGGAGCCCTAAAGGTCGACTCAGCGTTTTTCGCGGTGGTAAAATGAGGATCAGTGGTAAAAATCTCTGCGATAATTCAAACAGGTGCGTTATGCGAAACACTAGCCCCCGTATCCGTGGCATTGCACGCCTGGCTGAGGGCCATAGCAACGGAGATCAGCGCCGCCCTATGAGCCCTTGAGGCTCGGGCGGGAAGGACTTTGACTGACAACTAGTGTTGCTTTTGTATTTTCAATCCAATGCAAATTGCTCAAGAAGAGCGTGGAACCAAGGGAAAAATTTGGCAACAGCGCACTGGATTTATGGTACAATTTCGACGAATAAGGCAGTAACAGTCGAGGCAATAAACGGATTAAAAAGTTATATGGGAAAACTAGGTTATTAAATGCTGTAATTATAATGACTTCCAAACACTCTAAAGCCTCCTAAAAGACTTTAAAATCACGTTATTATTATTATTATTAGTAGTAGTAGTAGTAGTAGTAGTAGTAGTAGTAGTAGTAGTAGTAGTAGTAGTAGTAGTAGTAGTAGTAGTAGTAGTAGTAGTAGTAGTAGTAGTAGTAGTAGTAGTAGTAGTAGTAGTAGTAGTAGTAGTAGTAGTAGTAGTAGTAGTAGTAGTAGTAGTAGTAGTAGTAGTAGTAGTAGTAGTAGTAGTAAGAGGAGGAGGAGGAGGAGGAGAAGAAGGAGTAGGAGTAGGGTATAAATGTGCACATTAACAATTCGATTGCTGTGTGTCTGAAAACGACAATAAATTGTCAACGCAGTACTGAGACTAGGCTAGAGCTAAGGCAGTCGATGTCCTTCTCAGTCCATAACGGGGCGCTAACCGAGCTGTAGAGTTGTCGGAAGCGCGATGACCAGGGTCACCCGGACGCCAACGAAACACGAGGAGACGGAGGCGGAGGCGGAGGCGGCCAGGACGACGGTCACCGGACCCAGGAGTCCGAAGAGCAGCATCGTCGCCCTGAAGATCAGCTCCGGAGGACTGCGGGAAGGAGCGCCCCCTCGGCGGCGGCGGCGGCGGCGGCGGTCGCCGGCGACAGAGCAGACGACCTTCGAAACGTCCGTCTGCTGCAGACAATAGAGGATTAACGAGGGGGCGGTCACTTTCCGAAACCCTACAGGATGGGCCAAAAATAAACCAACCAACGGGTACCACCCTCTATTAGGCCTACGCTGTGGATACTTTCACGACCACAGAATCAAAATGCATGAAATTCTATTTTGGTAAAAACTTCTGCAGTACTGAACCCTGATTGCAACCGATTAAGGTTTTCTCTCAAATTCCAAAGTGCAACGGCGCCACCTAGCGAAAAAAACCAGGCTCTACCAGTGATACCGGTTTTGTTGGCACACCCTGTAACATATATCCGACACGTATACGGTACTATACGCGCTATATACTCAGCGTACTGACAGTGTCGTATAAGTAGGCCTAAAGATCTGCGGGAAATGAAGAGGACTTAAAGGACCGAACCAGAGGAAGACATGTCTTCGATTCGAATTTCCAAACGCAATCACTGGAGTCGTTTTGGGAAAGCGACCTCTGGATAATTAAACAATCCGAACGTTCTGTTATCACCAAATCCCGACATTAGACAGGGTCCAACACACACACATAGTACGTGATGGCGGACGCCGAAACCCGATCTGACCGGTTCCGGTCCGGTCTATTGAATGCTCTATTCAATAGTGAACATGTCTTTCGAAGGAAGTACATTTTGAACTTTTATATAGTAAATGGGTAGAAAGCGAATCGCTGCAGGCCTTCTCGATCGGTCTGTGTTTCCCATTTTTCCGACAGCGCAACATACGAAGCCGATCCCGCAAAACATCAGTCTTGCCTGCCTTCGCATTGCCTTTACATGGCTTTTCTCCCCTTCGCCGCTGCTCTTGAACGTTCACGTTTTCTGTCTAATTGGTCAGATTGGATCAATACTCCGAATGATTCGATCGTAATTCGATACAATTTCGGCGTTTTTTCTATCTGTTCTGGAGTCGGCCATGCTGTTACACTCATGGTTACACTCACTGTCAAGAAATGGCGGCGAGACAAGATGGCCGACGAAGACGATCAAAGACTGGATTCACGCCTCGCCAACTATATCACGTAACGAGCGCCGGACAGCAGACGATTTCCGTCGTTGGCGTTTCAACGTCTTTGGCAAAAGAGTTTCACAAAGACGTTATAACGTCGGATGTAAATGGAAAAAGAACAAGGCAATGCAGTAAATGTCGAGGTGAGAGGGTTCGTTAACAGATCCGACAAGGTTCTCACTCGAATGCGCGAATATGAGTTATTTCTTTCAGGGCTGCGGAGATGAAGTAATTAGTCTAAAGTGTGGATTCTCTCTCTTAGGTGCTAGAAGAGGCGGTAAGAAGTTGATTATCCGATGAGGTGAACGTTGACAAAAAACGAGCCTCGTTTGATAAGTCATAAGTGGGTTCAAAATGTATCCAACTCTCCTATTCTACTATCCTGAACGTAACCGATAAACCGTAGGTAAGCAAAATCTAAATCTCGAGCATTTTATTTATACAGCGCCTTTGCGGTAGTTGCTTAATTTTTTATAGGCAATGTAGAATGTTGCACTGTTTTTTTAAAGGGAATTTGTAGTTTTTGTTACACGTTCCTGAGATCGAATACTTAGTCCAAAATAAAATGCACCTATACATTGTAATACAAACATTATTTGAAACATATTTTTTGTTGCTATTTTGTGTGTCTTACTGTTATTTTGAATCAGTACTTTTCTATCCCTCGACAGCTATAGGCCGGACTATATTTCTTGTCCAACAGTATTATCGGACTGGTTACTCTTGTCCAACGGTATATATATATATATATATATATATATATATATATATATATATATATATATATATATATATATATAACAACCGTCAGTGTCCGAATAAGATTACATTTTGATTTATAATTCCCTGTGAGTATTCTATTGCACCGAGAGAATCTGAAATCTCTGAATTCAATTTCTGATATGGACGCATCGCTTGCCAAGTGTAGCATCTGCGTCGAGGCCACTCGGAGGTCGTACACCCCTCTCCCCCCACGAGATTCGTCTTGCCTTCGTCCCACCCCATCCCAATCCGCCCCTCTTCCGCCCTGTCCCTTCTACGTACACTTAAAATGCGAAGAAACGGTCCAAACCCCGAATATCTCTGAAACGAAGACAGCTTTTCAAGAGAAAAATGATATTGACATGGGGTGGGATGGGGTGGGGTGGTGGCGGGGGTTGGGGTGGCACGCTGGGGCGGTCGTCCCTCTGGTGCAGGCAGTCGACTTTAAAATGCTTATCAGATATTTCAGACGCAGAAGCGCCACCGCACGGTAGTACTTTCGCCGACGACGCTCGAAGATGTCTCTTTCTCCTCCTCCTCCTCCTCCTCCTCCGTCGTCGAGCTGTCTCAGCGGCGGGCGGCGAGGCCCCGGTCGGGCCCCTCGGCATGCGAACGGGGAACGGAGGACAGTCATAACCGCCGCCGCCGCCGCCGCCGTCGCCCCATCCGTCATCTTGCTTTCCGTCAGGACAGATGCAATTTGGAGGGTCAGTGAAGCCGCCGCTGTACCGCCGGGGAAATACGCCGCCCGGCCGGTCGTCAGCGGCGGCTGCGGCGGCGGCGGCGGGGTCCCCGAGGCCCCTGGCAGGGAGGGGGCTTGGAGGTGCTGCGTCCGGGGTGAAGGGAAATCAAAACCGCCGGAAGTCTGTTTTCGGTTTCTGTCAAAGTGCAATCGGTGATTGGCGACCGTCGCTTGAATCTCAAACAGCACTTAACAAATTGACTGGGACGGACGTCTTCTGGTCACACTGAACGAAGTGCTGGGTCACGATCCATTTCATTCAAAGAGACGCATCCCCCTCTCTCTCTCTCTCTCTTCTCCAGATCTATCTTTAGCCTTAGCTTCCTACTTGCAGCAGCTCTGCACCCCTCCATTTTTTCTATTGGCGCGTCGAACGCCATGGCGGTCATCACTTCGCAGAGAATTATTAGAGAGTCGAGACAAAAGAACAGCACAGCCGTTGATTTCCAGAGGGATGGCCTATCCAATGCAGCCGCCGCCGCCTCGAGGAGATCCCCATTGTTAGAGCACACGAGATTAATTAACGGAGAATAAAACTGTAACAGTTTCGATGTCTGTGCTTGCATTTCGAGTGAAAAGAAACGCTGAGATCGTTGTGTGTTGAGAGTTTTAACCCCTTAACTGGGGATCCCGGATATATCCGTCCATTTTACATTGAGTTACAGTTAAATACACGGTTAAGGGGTTAAACTCACCCTCTGCTAAATGATCACACCTTACGTAAGACAGTGCCGACTAGCCGCGCTTAATACGCCTAAGTCCTGTACTTGGCACGCATGCCTCAAACCTCTAGTGGAGAATGCACAGTAAAAAAAGCAGTGGCGCAGCCAGGATTTCCCGAAGGGAGTGGGGGTATGATCATTCCCAACTTCTAAAAAAATTCTGACAAGCAAAAATAGGTCGTAACATATTATTTTGCTTGATTAAGTTAGTTTATATAGCGCTATATGAGCGCGTACGACTATATTGATAGTTTTCTTTGCTTCTGTTTCTCTCTTTTTTGTCTCCTTAAACCCGATTTTGGCGCCCCTCCACCCACAAAATAATATTACGCAATGCAAGAAAATGTTTGGTCGGGCAACCAAAGGGGTTTTAACCCCAATCCTCCTCCCTTGCCTACGCCACTGGTAGAAAAATAAAAGCATTCTCTTGGGGCCTCTAGTGCTGTGTTTTATAGGAAGAGCGCTTTCACGACGACGACGACGACGACGACGACGTGAACAGATGAAGCCGGTCGTCAAATTAACTTGGATTCCCCTTTTAATTTTGACGGATCGGAGACGGGGGCGGACCTTTTCACCTGTTAATAATCTTCACGGCGACACCATCGAGATGGCAGTACCTGCGTCGTCGTCTTCTGGCGGAGGTCCCGATCCTGGCTGCGGAGTCCGGAGTCTTTCTCCTCCTCCTCATCCTCCTCCTCCTCCCTCCTCTCCCTCCTTCTCCTCGGCTCCTGTTCCGTCTTCCATCTCGGCCTCCTGGACGGCAACGCCGGCGTTATCTGAGCCAATACATAATACAGCGCATACGGTATTAATACGTAATATAGGAAGCGCGAATACAGCATATGAGCCAACTTCTACGGGTGGGGTGGCGGGGGGGGCGGGGAGACAGGGGAGGCGGGGGTGGGTGGGCGATGACGCCGGTCACGTGACACCGTAAAGACCGGGTGGTTCGCCGTCGAGTTTTTCTCAAGGTCTTTTCTTCCTTACACACATTTTTTCGTCTCTACGGGAAGTCACGTGACACGATGACGTCAGCACACACGGACGTAGAAGTCGTGCAATCGAGCTGCAGTAACAGGCATCAATGGCTCGGTGACGATGCTAAATTGCGATGCGTTGACAGAGCTTTGAGCTGATGGAGTCTACAGGTGGTTGATTGACAGAAGAGAGCAGTAGCAGACGACACTATACTGTTTAGGCATTAACTTGCAATGTTCCTCTAATTCTTGAGGGGGTGGGGCTATATATATATATATATATATATATATATATATATATATATATATGTGTCAAACAGGGTATTAATTATATAGTACTTTTTGTGTTGTGGTCTATAAAACTTGAGATACAAGAAACCAGCTATATCTAGACCCCTCTTATCTCTCGATCAATTTTGTAGACATTTGACAGAGAGTAGATTTCTGAAAGACTTCGTTTAGCGTCATTTCAAATGGCTCACCATTTTTCGTGGCATTTCGAATGCTCTAGAATAAAAGTGAGGCAGAATATATTGACAATTCTAGTACAGTTTGACTCAGCTAAGCTGGGGACACACGAAAATGTGGTTTTAATTTGTTTCATCACTCTTCTGAATTTTGCATATCAGCCTACTGTATCACTAGTCTTTGCATTCTCCAATGTCAAACAGGGTATCAATTATATAGTATTTTTGTGGTCTATAAAACTTGAGATACAAGAAACCAGCTATATCTAGACCCCTCTTATCTCTCGATCGATTTTGTAGACATTTGACAGAGAGTAGATTTCTGATATCACTCGCTATTACAAACATGGGCCATCACCTTCTGCGTTTAAAACGGCTCATCCATGACAACCCTCGTTACTCCATAATGCTAATAATACACAGGATTTGTGAAAATACAAAGGCATTTTTGAAACTTATATCGTCCTGTTAGAGATGAATTTCAAGCACTATATTGAGCCATTGTCTTTAGCATTCTTCACTACATCGACATCAATCGCTATTGTAAACGAAGGCCATCGCCTTATGTATTTAGAGCCCCTCCAGCATGACAAACCGCGATGTTTCATAGTGCTAATAATGCAGAGTATTTGAGCAAATACAACCGCACATTTGAAATTTATTTCGTCCTGTCATAGATCGAATTCAAGCACCATATTCAGCCACTATCTTTACTGTAGTATCCTTTACTACATTGATATCAATCGCTATTGCAAACATGGGCGATCGCCTTCTGCATTTAAAACGGTTCATCCATGACAACCCTCGTTGTTCCTTAATGCTAATAATACTGTTATCGATCGAATTCAAGCACCATATTCAGCCACTATCTTTAGCATCCTTTACTACATTGATATCAATCGCTATTGCAAACATGGGCAATCACCTTCTGCGTTTAAAACGGCTCATCCATGACAACCCTCGTTATTCCATAATGCTAATAATACACAGGATTTTGAAAATACAAAGGCATTTTTGAAACTTATATCGTCCTGTTAGAGATGAATTTCTCTTCACTATATTGAGCCATTGTCTTTAGCATTCTTCACTACATCGACATCAATCGCTATTGTAAACATAGGCCATCGCCTTATGTATTTAGAGCCCCTCCAGCATGACAAACCGCGATGTTTCATAGTGCTAATAATGCAGAGTATTTGAGTAAATACAATCGCACATTTGAAATTTATTTCGTCCTGTTATAGATCGAATTCAAGCACCATATTCAGCCACTATCTTTAGCATCCTTTACTACATTGATATCAATCGCTATTGCAAACATGGGCCATCACCTTCTGCGTTTAAAACGGCTCATCCATGACAACCCTCGTTATTCCATAATGCTAATAATACACAGGATTTGTGAAAATACAAAGGCATTTTTCAAACTTATATCGTCCTGTTAGAGATGAATTTCAAGCACCATATTGAGCCATTATCTTTAGCATTCGTCACTACATCGATATCAATCGCTATTGCAAACATAGGCCATCGCCTTATGTATTTAGAGCCCCTCCAGCATGACAAACCGCGATGTTTCATAGAATGCTAAAAATGCAGAGTATTTGAGCAAATACAATCGCACATTTGAAATTTATTTCGTACTGTTATAGATCGAATTCAAGCACCATATTCAGCCACTATCTTTAGCATCCTTAATACATTGATATCAATCGCTATTGCAAACATGGGCAATCACCTTCTGCGTTTAAAACGGCTCATCCATGACAACCCTCGTTATTCCATAATGCTAATAATACACAGGATTTGTGAAAATACAAAGGCATTTTTGAAACTTATATCGTCCTGTTAGAGATGAATTTCAAGCACCATATTGAGCCATTATCTTTAGCATTCGTCACTACATCGATATCAATCGCTATTGCAAACATAGGCCATCGCCTTATGTACTTAGAGCCCCTCCAGCATGACAAACCGCGATGTTTCATAGTGCTAATAATGCAGAGTATTTGAGCAAATACAATCGCACATTTGAAATTTATTTCGTCCTGTTATAGATCGAATTCAAGCACCATATTCAGCCACTATCTTTAGCATCCTTTACTACATTGATATCAAGATCTATTGCAAACATGGGCCATCACCTTCTGCGTTTAAAACGGCTCATCCATGACAACCCCTCGTTATTCCATAATGCTAATAAACACAGGATTTGTGAAAATACAAAGGCATTTTTCAAACTTATATCGTCCTGTTAGAGATGAATTTCAAGCACCATATTGAGCCATTATCTTTAGCATTCGTCACTACATCGATATCAATCGCTATTGCAAACATAGGCCATCGCCTTATGTATTTAGAGCCCCTCCAGCATGACAAACCGCGATGTTTCATAGAATGCTAAAAATGCAGAGTATTTGAGCAAATACAATCGCACATTTGAAATTTATTTCGTACTGTTATAGAAAATTCAAGCACCATATTCAGCCACTATCTTTAGCATCCTTAATACATTGATATCAATCGCTATTGCAAACATGGGCAATCACCTTCTGCGTTTAAAACGGCTCATCCATGACAACCCTCGTTATTCCATAATGCTAATAATACACAGGATTTGTGAAAATACAAAGGCATTTTTGAAACTTATATCGTCCTGTTAGAGATGAATTTCAAGCACCATATTGAGCCATTATCTTTAGCATTCGTCACTACATCGATATCAATCGCTATTGCAAACATAGGCCATCGCCTTATGTACTTAGAGCCCCTCCAGCATGACAAACCGCGATGTTTCATAGAATGCTAAAAATGCAGAGTATTTGAGCAAATACAATCGCACATTTGAAATTTATTTCGTCCTGTTATAGATCGAATTCAAGCACCATATTCAGCCATTATCTTTGCTGTAGTATCCTTTACTACATTGATATCAATTGCTATTGCAAACATGGGCGATCGCCTTCTGCATTTAAAACGGTTCATCCATGACAACCCTCGTTGTTCCATAATGCTAATAATACTGTTATCGATCGAATTCAAGCACCATATTCAGCCACTATCTTTAGCATCCTTTACTACATTGATATCAACCGCTATTGCAAACATGGGCAATCACCTTCTGCGTTTAAAACGGCTCATCCATGACAACCCTCGTTATCAGTGGCGTATTTACCATTGGGCTATTTGGGCCATGGCCCCTCCTCTTTGGTCTTGGCCTAACCTGTCCCCAGACCCCCGTTATAGGCTCGCACTTCGCGCTCGCCATGGGCTGCCTTCCTTACCAAAATTCTAAATACGCCATTGCCAGTCGGTGCCTACAAAAATCTGGACCCGAATTTTGGATATCTATCAGGTGTCTGATTGCTTTAAAGGTTTTAAAATCTATACAATGTATAGCCACCATTATTATATTGCCAACATAGACACATTAATAAGGTAGAAAGTGACGGATTTTTCTAGTCCACTGACATCACTACAAAGCGTTTGAGGGTTCTAAAGAGAAATTTGGGTGAAATATCGACATTTTAGTCGGTTGGTTAGTTAGCTATTTTGAAATTAGCCTTAATTATGTCACTTCAGTGGTTGGATCTCTATCCCAATGCGTTAATCAATAATCATGTCTCTTGCTAACACAACTGTACACATAACTGTGTACGCAAGTTCCTTGTTTAGAGAATTCCTCCTTAATTAACCCCTTAACCGTGTATTTAACTGTAACTCAATGTAAAATGGATCCGGGATCCCCAGTTAAGGGGTTAATTAATATGCGCCGATCCGGTCTGTGCCAAAGAGTCATCTTCTGTCGACGAATGGGCGGAATATTTGGGCGATGGGAGGAAAGGGTCGTTTTCTCTGCGGTCTCCTGGCAGCTTCACAGCTAAGTAAATCGGAATCTCTAAAGAAATTCCCAACTCACAAATATTTCCAAACGAACGAGCCCTATACCCGCTGCCTCTTCATTATTAAACAGCTTCAAGACGAGCAAGCGTCGCTATAGAGTATATGCGCCATAAAATACCCGATAATATGGCCTCTGCGCCAACCGCTAGGTGGCCTGGCCCAGTTTGAACACTGAGATTCATTACCGTTGTGAGATAGAAAGTTGTAGGTCCCCGTATTACAGACTACTTGGCCGTGCTCACTTGTGCAAGAAAAGAGAGTTAGAGGCAGGCAGGCAGACAGGCAGAAAGGCAGAGAGAGAGAGAGGGAGAGAGACAAAGAGAGACAGAGAGAAAGAAAGAGACAGAGAAATAGAGAGAGGCAGATCGACAGACAAAGACAGTGAGAGAGAGACAGAAAGAGAGAGACAGAGATACAGAGGCAGAGAGACGGAGAAACAGAGGGGGAGAGAGAGACAGTGACAAAAGAGAGAGACAAAGAAAGGAAAAGCAATCGAGAGTCCAATGTCTTAGACTAATATCTCACTGACCGTAGACCTTAAGTAAGAAAGACAGTCGTTAGAATGGAGCTCTTAAGAAGCGACCCCGTAATTAAGGTTTGTCGACCAAAGACCGGAAGTTTGAAATCCCAGGAATTAGCGGAAACAACGGCCAGCCAATCAGGACGACGCTCTCTTCCCATTGGCCGGACCCCCTCCCCTCCCCGCTCTCCGGTGTCTTGCCTTCTCGGTCTTCCGTAGCAGAGCTCCGCCGACCCGTAGACTTCGCTGATAGCTCCTCTAGGACCGCCTAAGTCGTCGACCCGTCCCTTCTATTATTCATGCCCCCACTCCTCCTCCCTATCCTCTTCCTTATTTTATTTTTCGACTGCGCGGCTCGGGGACGGCCATCCGCGCGAAAAAAAAACCAGTTCGAATTTGCATTTATATTGAGCAACAATCGTCCTGCGGAGGGGGGGGGAGGGGGCAGGGGAGCAGGAGGGGTCGCTGCATAGAGCGCCGCTGGCAGCTACGGTATACACCCGCTCCGTCAATTCGGTTACGTTACGGCGAAATAAAGTATCGTGTTTACATAATATTACATAGTATTACCGCCAATTGTCGCGGCGTAATCGCGTCGGGAAAGATTCCGGTAATCCGTGCGCTACATTATTGGTTCTGAGCAGGGTTTAATCTAGGCCGTTTCCGGGGGGGGAAAATTGCCCTTTTCTCCCAGGAAATTTCAAATCGCCTGAAATTTAAATTTTGGCATACTGCATCAACTAACAGCAGCCCCTAGCAGAATCCCCCGGCTTTGTCAGTTCCCCACCGACTTTGTCAGTTTGCCCCGGAGTCCAGGAGTCTAGATTAAACACTGGTTCTGAGATCGCAAGTTTCTGTAACAAAACTCGTTCTTTTCGCACAATAAAGGCTTCCCACGACAACAGTGCCTCGGTGTAGATTATTATGATTACAATAACAACTCTAGCCTTACAAAAAAATTTCAAGAGAAGCTTTCATCAGAATTTCCGTCCTACCTTCCTTGTTTGCCGACGACGACGACGACGACGGGGGGCACGTGGACCCCTCCCATTTCCGGTTCTTTCTCGCGTGCATCCGGACCCCGATGACCAGCGCCGAGAGGAACAGAGCGCCGATCACCCCAGCACTGACCACCACCACCAACACCACCACCGCCAGAGTAGCACTTAACGGCGATTTGGCCGCAGTGTAGATCTATAAACGAACAAAGTAATCGCTTGTAAAGTGTACATATAAGTATGTATATAGCTGTTTTATTTTAATATATATATATATATATATATATATATAAACACTTATACGTACATTAACTATAAAAGACCTGCCAATATAAATATTCAGGGTGTTTCAATAGAAATCGGTCCCATCCTGTTTCATTCTGAATATTTTCGCAGTCCCTCTGGATCCCTGGAACAAACTGCAAGGAAAATGGACGCCTCTCTCTGTAGTTTTATATCCTATATCCTGGATGCAGATTTTCCTTCAAATCCCAAAGTGCAGTGGCGCCACCTGGCGAAAACTCGGCTATGGATAGAACGCATTCATGAAAAAATTTCTAAAATTATTTCGCCACCATGTATATTATTATACGCATGTATATGCCTATTCTATGTAGGGGAGAGTGGGGATGGTTGAGACGCAAGTTTTTTTTTATCTGCCATAAATTAAGCGATCGTACAACAATATGACGCATAGAGGAATGGAAACACTGGAGCCCTGAACCTGTCCCAGGACAGAGAACATGATGATGATGCTGACAACAATATGTTCAAAATTGTGTTACACTGATAATACTAACATATGTGAACGTATTTTGAAGCATAAAGGTGGTTATTGCGTGTGTATTAAATTCTATGAGCAAAGAAAGGAAGACTCATTCGATCCCTAGTCGGGGTTGAATGAGATGGATTGGTTGGTCGAGACCACCTTCAAAATTACACCATTATTCTACGCTTTCAGCCTCTACTACAGAGAAGATAAACTGTTCAAAACGTCTGTTTTTATCAGACAGTTTAAATAGAAACGACAAGCTGGTGTCAATAAGAGAAAATTCTTGCACGATGTGATTTATACGTCCGAAGTTAATTGTGACTTCAACGATTGATTAATTATGTGTTAGTACAGTTGATAAGCCGTATGATTGTTCATTTTGTGGATAAAAGCATGAAATTTTGAACATTGACACATCTTATAATTTAGTAACAATCTGTCGAGAGGCATTCGAATAAACGTAAGGGTAGGGGTACTCCTAGGGTAGGAGAATGGGCACCCTTTTTAGGGTGATGACTAGAGGTATTGTACCCCTAGGGTAGTGGTACCCATAGGGCTAGGGGTGTCTTTACCTGGAGTTGGATACGTATCGGGAAATCAAAGTGCTAGCCATTCATCGTCTGCCATCATCATCACCATTCTCTGTAATTTCATCATCAAATCATCATCATTCAGAATTTTGCCTGTGATATTCTTAATGACTGGAAATTGGATATTTTAAAGAACATTTTAAAACTACAGACAATGGTATTGGCAGACGTGCACCCCTCTGGAAAAACTGAGAGTTTGAAAAACAGAAACTTACTTGTGAAGAGCACCTGCTAAAACCTTGTTTTCAAAAATGGAAATTTTTATCTCTTTGTAGATCAAAGTGTTTGACATTCAAAATTTTGCCTGTGGTATTCTCTAATGCGTAAATTGGACATGCTTGATATCTTAACCCTATATATAAAACACCGTTTATGGTTCGGCGTTCGTGTTAGTTTTTGACCTGGATCCGCGAATGCGTTCTAATGAGGTAACGTTGCGCATTGCGCCCGGCCGCCTGCGCCATATAAAGCGCATTTTCAACACAGATTTCTCTGCCGATAATGGCGGCCAGGAATTATTCTAGGCGGCGTATGCCATTTCGTCGCGTCTGCTTCGAAGTCTGCCGCCGGGGAATTGCGCACAAGACTTGTTAGCGCCGAGAATTGTTTGTCCCAAGTGGAATCACTACACCACCAGCTTTTATTCACCCGTGCATACATATATACTTAGATATAATATGTATATATATAATCATATATACATATATGTATATATAGCGCCGATATATATATATATATATATATATATATATGTGTGTATATATACATGCGCTAAATGAAAACTGCATATTACTTATGCATTCCGAATGTCTGTCTGTCTGTCTGTCTAGCGGAGTGTGTGTGTGGCCGTATAAATCGGCATCTGTGTATTGGAATATGGATCGTTTTGGACGCTGTCAAATCTGTCGGCGATAAATGGAGAAGATTGAAAAAGTCGATGGTTTTATTTATCACTGAACAATAAAAAAAGTCTACAGTCGCCGACAAAAAAGCACTGTCGGTGAAGAAATCCGCTGGTCTTTTGTGAGCGTCTGAGATATTAACCATTAACTATACCAGGTCTACGTGTTGCTAATGACAACATACGGTGATTGTGTACAGCAGTCTCGACAGATGGCAGTACAGATGCAAAGTAAATATCATAACATTTTAAATATGACGTAGTTAGGATCATCTTTGGCAATTAACTTAAATAATACCCTCTCTCTCTCTACTCCTCTCTAACACCGTTTGTCTGTATATCCGCCTGTCTGTCTGCCTGCCTGTCTGGAGTGCCTGCCTGAGTGTCTGTCTCTGTCTCTGTCTCTGTCTCTGTCTCTCTCTCTCTCTCTCTCTCTCTCTGTCTCTCTCTCTCTCTCTCTCTCTCTCTCTCTCTCTCTGTCTCTGTCTCTGTCTCTGTCTCTGTCTCTCTGTCTCTCTGTCTCTCTGTCTCTCTGTCTCTCTGTCTCTCTGTCTCTGTCTCTCTCTGTCTGTCTCTCTCTCTCTCTCTCTCTCTCTCTCTCTCTCTCTCTCTCTCTCTCTTCAAAACTCACGTAGACTATTTCGCAATTTCTTCTCTAACAAGCAGCCATCTGTCAATTTCGCGCCGATAGAGTATTGAATTTCAAAAAGACGGATGGCGGATGGGGCGGGGCGTAGAACGCCGATGATAGCAACACAGATTGCATGTGGATTGGAGGAACACAGCGAGCGACGCGAAGCGGCAGTTTACGTACATCTATCACTCTGTCCACATTAAACAATGAAATCTTTTCGTCTAAACGCCAAAGGCTTGGATTATTATCATTTCCAGAAACGCGAACAGACGGAACGATTAGCAGGTGGTGTCGTCTGCTGACGGTGTTACGCCTCGAAGAGCGCCATATTGCGATCGATCTGCCTGGTGTCCATGTGTCTGCGCGCTTTTCTCTGTGGAATTAATTTTGATTTTTGTAATTCACGTCGTTTTGAAAATTGACCTCCTTTTTAAATTTTGAAAGCAGATTTTATTCTCCTGCGAAGCGTTGTTAGATCAGAAAGAAAGTTTGTTTCTTAGGGTTGATGATTATTATGCGGTCAATTTGATCGACTTATGTTCTATGGAAATCGTAAGTTTATCAACTGGGGTGGGTTGGGGAGGGGTGGGTGAAGGTGGGGGTGGAGTTGTGCTAGTGTGCGCTTCAAATATAATCTAATATAATATGGGCCATTTGAACCACCTGGGCCATTAATTATGAGTGGCCCGTTGCCATCTCCGGCCGTTCGTATGTGCACGGTCACGTTGAATCTCCTGGATTTTCTTCAAGATTTTCTCCTGGATTTTAAACATCTGCGCCGGTAACATCATCGCCCAACGAAGCATACTAATAGTAATCGCGCCTTTATGGCCATTATAGGCATGCATGGCGCTCCGCAGGTACCGCTGTCCGCCATTTTACCGCTGTGCGATATCGACAAAATTTCCGGAAATGACGTCATAAATTTATCGTCCGAAACCGCAGCCTCAATAAACGAAGCGACCGAGGGTAATTTCTCGTTTTCTTCTTGCAAACCTAATCAAACAATTTCTGACTGCAATTGCAAAATGGCAAACAATAGCAGCATTGGGTCCCGGATATATCCTAATATCTTCTCCTCCTCCTCTTTCTCCTCCTCCTCTCTTTCTCCCATAGGTACGCGCAAATGCAGAGTGTTACTCAACACAGCAACTGGGCATCACAAATTTCGTGTTTACTTACTTACTTACTGTCAGCAACGGCAGATATTGTCAGTGCCCAGCCCATGATGCTATAGTCTAAGCAAATCCTCCAGTAAAAGACACCAGTATAGAGAGGAAAATACCGGAAATTTATAGGACATTCGCAGAATGAGGATTAATGTGATTTTTTCCCATGACAGTCTTCGACCAATCACTCCAGGTCCGCAGTTGGAAGCTGTACGGCTAGGCCTACAGTCTAGCGTTCTGTAGGCTATAGGCCCAGGACGCCTTGGACTGACCGAAATTCAAAGAGCTTCGACAAGAGGTGAACTAGAAGCGATTGAATCAATGCTAACGAGGCGTCTTCAGCGTCCATTCAAGCGTAGACCACTAAAACGTCTCTGTATCAGGGGCGTAGCCAGGAATATGATTTGGGAGGGCATAAATGTTTGGGGGGGGGATATAAACCTTAACTATAAACCATATAATCTACATATATAACCACATATAGACTAAATCACATAAAAAACTTTAAGGTAGACTGATTTTGGGGTATATATATACCGATATACCCCGCACCCGTCGCTACGCCCCTGACTGTACAGTATATCCGAAAATATAATTCAGCAGTGGAATAGAAAAGCAGAATGATATTGTTACATTCAGTTGCTTTTAGCGTTTTAATGATCGAATATCAGACATCTCTACCACGTTCAGCGTGAGGGCTGTTCCACCATGATCCAGGTCGACGATCTTATGCGTGAAAATGATCGACGATTGATCCTCTCCTTCGATCATTTCCTTGATCATGTCGATCTGCAGCCTGCTTGACGTCGGGCCATGGTCTGTAACGTCTACGTGACCCTGCGGGGGCAAAAATAGTCGTTTCAGTCGATTTCTGCAGTTTCATTTTCAAATTTTCAATATCTTTACGTTGATTCCGTGGACGAAGTTAAGTGTTTAGCTAACAGGAGCTGTTTGCATATGCATGGGGGGAAAACATTTCTAACGAGAGCTATATACTGCATGCGAGTCCCCTCTCTTTTTGCTAACCCCCTACCCCCGTCCAACCCATCCACCCACCTTCGTTGACAAAAGTCGGGGTCGATTCCATACAACGGAGAGGGGGATGCTGTGACAACATACAATAAGCACTAATGATATAAGGTGCACTTATTTTGGGACGTTTCACTAATATTAAAATTGTGTTGCATAGCGGTTGCAGTTGGCATAAAAAGAAAATGTTTTCTAAAACGATTTTGCATCCTCCAATTTTCGTTCTTATCTTCTTCCGGCGATAACATCATCGTCATCGTCATCATCATCATCATCATCATCATCATCATCATCATCATCGTCGTCGTCGTCATCATCATCATCATCGTCGTCGTCGTCGTCGTCACATTTTAAGTCTTATTGGCATCAGGCATCACACTGTAATTATTTAAAATTCTTCGATTATTCTTAACAAACATTCACAAGCGAGAGGGGAAAAGGTGTCAAATAATCTCCTGAGGCCGTTCAGTCTAAATCGAATTGTTAGAACACAGACCCTCCCCCCCTCTCTCTCTCTCTCTCTCTCTCTCGCTCTCTCTCTCTCTCTCTCTCCCTCTCTCTGTCTCTCTGTCTCTCTGTCTCTCTGTCTCTCTGTCTCTCTGTCTCTTTGTCTCTCTGTCTCTCTGTCTCTGTCTCTGTCTGTCTCTGTCTGTTTCTCTCTGTCTGTCTGTCTGTCTGTCTGTCTCTCTCTCTCTCTCGTCAGTGTCTCTTCTCATTTCCGCTTCCCTCTTCGACACAAATCTGTCCAGATCCGAGTGGCATCACGCCGGCGTCAAGTCTTATCGGTTGAAACAGATGATGAAAAGTTGAAATGCCCGAAACCGTAAAACTGTTTAGCTGAGCCGGGAGTCGAGATAAGAAAACTGGCTTCGGATCAGGGCGGCGATTGGACCGTCGCAGATTAAACGACGGACGTATTCGTTTCGCACCAATATTTGTGTCCAGAATTTTCAAAATTTCTAAATCGTTTCTGGCTTCGATTTAAATGGAAATTTCACGGAAACGTCCAGTTATATCAAATGGATAGTGATTTAGACTCTATCAAAGTGTTTTGTCTATCTAGTGACGCAAATAAACACATACACACACTCACATACATACATACATACATACATACATACATACATACATACATACATACATACATATATATATATAATTATATATATATATATGAACACAGTTTCAACGTGATAAATTGTGCAAATTTTTAGCATTCCACCTATGTCTCAGCTCTTACCCGCTTTTTCGAAGGTTTACTCTAAAAATCTAAAAATCACCGATATATTTTAAACCAGCTCATTTTTTTCGTGAGTCAGCAAAAAAGTAACATTTAAAGCTTACTGTATAGGCTATACTAGTATTTGGAAACTCAGATCTTCTTGCCTTCAAGTATATATATATATATATATATATATATATATATATATATATATATATATATATATATATGCAATACTGCAAGTAACCAAAATCATCCAGACGACTTGACTACATCCTTAAGAAAAATAACATTGTCAACGACACTTCTGATTTCAATCGAAATTAAGGAAACATATCCATATATACATATGTGTGTGTGTCAGTGTATGCGTATGTGTGTGTGATGGTACGAGATACTGGCCACATATGAGCGTCTGGATATAGACCCGAGTGGAATGTTATTCATGGTCGTGTTGGGGGAAGTTTTTGTCGGAACCCTTGATTGCAGTCACAACCTTCGGAGACAATGGACGTTGGGCGAAATCGACATAAATATTGCGCGTTCGCTTTTCAGAGACGAAAAAAATAAAGCATTTTCGGAAGGAAGGAAGGCGGCGGCAGAGAGATCCGAGCACTGCAAGAGACGGAGAGATGCTGGTTGCGAACGCTGGCTGAGCTTGTGTTTGTGTTTTCGTGTGCGCATCGTTCGATTCCAAGGGCATTGCATTTGCCTGAACGTTTCAAGTTAATTGATAAAGAGTTGGTCACAAATCTCAGCGAGAACTTTGTCGTGCGATTGTACAGCAAGCGTTAATTGCATCTTTCAGCTTCGTTCAATGCTCTTGGCATATGCAGGATGGACTGACATTTTTCACAGACTTATCTTGCTAAATGTCTTAACCTTAAGTCCTACGCTCTCTGTCTATTCATTCGGTGGGGGGGAAGGGGGAGGGGTGTAGTAGAATCAGACACTTTCAAATTATTTAACTTTTGGTTAAATTTTTTCTGTAGTCCACCTTTGAGAAGACAACTTTGCACCCACTTTGCACTTTACATCGTTGAGAAACAGGGGCACAGCAACGGGGGGTATATCGGTATATATATATCCCCAAAATTAGGCTACCTTAAACTTTTCAATGTGCTTTTTAAGATTTTCAAAGTCTTTAAAGATTTATACTCCCCCTCCAATTACATTATCCTCCATCTCAATCAAATTCCTGTCTACGCCCCTGCTGAGAAAGAAGAGAACCTCGGAGTGCCGACCAGGTTTTTTTTCAAACCAGCGTTCGAACCAGAATTTCTTGGGGCGCGGCGCGGCCGGGTGGGATAGGGGTGGAGTGGGGCGATGGGTAGCGATTGTTGTGGCGCAAATCCGCTCACATTTTCCGGTGATTTTCGTACGATGCCAGCAAGTAACACCCGCTTTGACAGCTCTACGATGATGATGATGAAGAAGAAGAAGAAGAAGAAGAAGAAGAAGAAGAAGAAGAAGAAGAAGAAGAAGAAGAAGAAGAAGAAGAAGAAGAAGACTTGAACAGAAACTTCGTCGAAAAATGTTAATTTATTTCTCGCGAGTGTCTCGTTAGCCACGGCGTCTGTTTGGACGTTTGCCTTCGTGCCGCTGTTTAATATTTCACGATGCAATTGCTTCGGCCGGAAGCCCCGAGTACGTGAGATCGTACCTGAAGTTCTTCTTGCGCTAGAGTTAAGAAAACGCGTCTCTTCGAATGACGTCTTTAACGCGCGAATGGGGATATGATCTTCTTGAACGTTTTGCATTGCAAGCGAGTCTGCGAGTGGCCCCCAGTTTTTTCTTCATTAAACAACAAATGGTTCCCATGATTTCTTCTTCTTCTTCGAGTTCGATTTTTCTTCTTCTTCTTCTTCTTCTTCTTCTTCTTCTACTTCTTCTTCAGCTTCGAGATGGCAAAGTCTGGATTGTCGGCTGGTAATTGACAGAAAAATATCTACATTGTTCTTGTTCTAACTTCTTTCCCCCTTTTTCTACGGAATTCAATCTAGTCAAAGACACTTGTCAACGTCGTCACCATGGCAACGTATTTGCTGATGTTTATAAAACACCCCAAATCATCTCGACCCTCCTTTATTTTCGCCCATCGCAGACGACTTGTTGACCAAATTTTACAATGACACTATCAAAAAAATAATACAATTTACTTGAAAATGCGTTTCAACTTCTTTCAAAACATTGACATTTTGTCTCGTCCTCGCATACAGTATCTGTGTGTGTGTGTTTGCGTGTGTATGTATGTATGTATGTATGTATGTATGTATGTATGTGTGTGTGCCTGGGTTGACCGCTGTCTCTATCGGAATGTCAACGTGACAGTTGATTGACAGGCAGTCAGCATGACTATGACCCTCGGTGCCGGAGGGTCAGAATCTGCGAAGATTTGATTGTCAGTCAGAGAGAGAGAGAGAGAGAGTTCTTGCTGCTCGTTCTTTGCCGATTGCTTCCCACGACGACGACGACGACGACGACGACGACGACGACGACGACAAATTACGAAAAACACTTCGCCCAAAGTAACAATTTAACGGTCAAATCTTTCTCCTCCTCCTCCTCCTCCTCCTCCTCCTCCTCCTCCTCCTTAAGTCCAAATCAAATAAGCTGCTCGTGTAAAGCCCAGATATGCAGAGCCAATCATCGTGGAAGCAAAGATACCAGCCACCAACCCAAACTGTCTTCAATATTATGAGGTTTTGACCTCCACTGGCGTCGCCACGGGGCCCGGATCCCCAGGGTTATTTCTAGGATTGTCAATTAGGGGGAGGTGTCGGTCTCAAATTGGAGGGGTGTTGGAGGATGTTAGGGGTGCATTTCAAGCTCGGATTGGGAAAAATTTAGGGGTGTCGGTCTCAAATTTGGGGGTGTTAGGGGGTGTAAAAATATCGCTTGGACCCCTATTTGGAATGGGGCCGGTGGTGAGATTCTTCCGAAACCTGTGAGTAGTTGCGGGGGGGATTGGGGAGGAGGGGTAGTATTAGATCGAGGAGAACGCGCCGGACACCAAACTTTAAAGCGTTTGAGACGACAACCCTTTTTGTCGAAGTCCCCCTCCCTATTCTGGAATCCTGGTTACGCCACTGTTGACCATTTCTTTCTATTCCCCTTCTCAGAGTCCCTTTCCCTTTCCATCTCATCCCCGTTTCTCGTGTCCACAAATTGTTCCCTTCGTTCTTGCCATTTATCATTTTCGCTCTGCTATCTAGTTCTTCTTTCTCATTTCCCATCATCCGTAGGTCCGCTGTGAGTGAAGTTACCAGGATCATAATGTATCCTCTCGAAATGTCTTGAATTCCTGCACTGATCTGTGTAAAGATTAATAGCGTCGCATGTCACTGCGATGGACTTTATTGCTGTAAGGCTCAATCCTCATAAATATTTCCGTGCTCTGTTTATAATATACATCTGGTGCAACCATACACATGTCACTCCACTGTTCTTTCTATTGCATTGCCAGTTCTGAACAGGACTCTTTGAATGAAGTAAAACATCAAATAGGCCTAATACATAATTTCACTGTCGCAATGAAATTGTACGAAACTAACGCTGACATAAAAATCAGAATACATACAATGTATAGTTGAAAGCATGTTGAAAATACTTGGCAAAATTTAGACAAACAAAAGACTAAGCTCTTCTACAAAAGAAAACTGTTTTCTGAAACTGACCCTAACAAAATCCTGGTTGTTCTAATCAGTGGCGTAGCCAGGGTTCCAAAATAGGGTGGGGTGGGGGCAAAAGAGCCCTTTCGTGGCTGCGCCGATGGTTCTTACGGTTGGTACGGCATAGCATAGGGTCTGCTCTCTCTCTCTCTCTCTCTCTATCTCTCTCTCTCTATCTCTCTCTCTCTCTGTCTGTCTCTCTCTCTCTCTCTCTCTCTCTCTCTGTGAACAAATCCACAAATTGGTCGACAGAATTGGGGTTTGATTGTACGGGATATCCCAAAGTTACAGACAGCAGACAACAACAGGACTCGTCGAATCCGAACTAATTAATC
>CM030843.1:2788804-2941304 GCA_018105865.1 Metaphire vulgaris
CCGGTCAATAGCTCTCCTCCAGAAGAAAAGGGAGTTAATCGCCTTAAACGCATCTTCCCCTCAACATCGGCGTCTACCCCACCACCCCCCCCCACTGGGGAAGAGAAGGGAAGGGTAGGGTAGGGGAATGGGGCCATAGACCCCCTCCTTCTAATAATGCGTCTGAATTATGCTTTCGCGCCGCGGCCCCCCGGAGCCATTTAGTATAGGACGCGGCGAATATTCCGACGATTTCCGGTCGGAACAACGGCGTCATTATTTCGCATATGTGGCCACTGGGGACGGGGAAAAGGGGGGTGGGGGGCGGAAATAGGTCACAAGTGTAGGGTAATAAAACCGGAAGTCGCTGTAAAATCTCGTATAACGCCGACCCACCCGGGCGCAAGACGACAGATTAAATGCGTACGCTAAATAAATGCCGATGACGTGACGCTGTTTCGGCGTCGTACACGTCAGCGCTGACGTCACGAATAGCATGCCTCGTTATCGCTATTTATTTCCGTTCGTCGCGCAGTTCAATAGTATTCTCGCCCGGAAATAGGAACAAATTAGCAATTTGAGATTGGTAAGAAGAGTTCGCAGTATTCCGATTATTATAACCATTGATTTGTTCGGCCTATAGAATCGATCCCATAGATTTCTTCCATAAAGCAAGCTGGGAATCGAATTTTCCCAGAATAATCGCTAAAATAATCTATAAAACTAGATTTCTCAAACATAAACTAGAAACTACAAAAGTTATGGGGTAGAGACAATTTTATTTGACAATATTCTACTGTATATTTTTTGGTAAACGAAAATTACCGAACAATAATCGAGAAGTTGGTTTGTGTTTTTTGGTCTTTCGCCGACTAGCTTGTCTATGTTTTTCTGTGTTTCTATGGAAAGTGTTTTCAAAATTAGTTAGCGGTAACACTGTTCATTACTTACCATAGAATTTAATAAACAGTAGGAGTCTGTGAGAAGCCAGACGTGTTCCCCTTCAGCGGTGTCTCTCTAAACATCTCCATAGTAACCATTGTCTTGTTGTTACAACAATGAGGCACAGTTGGTTTTTTACCGTTGGCGGACACCTTCTAGTGTATATTAATTCTATGCCTCTAACGCCAACTGAATTTTAGTTCAGGAGCATTATTGATATTGTGGAGATAAGGGGCCGTCCATAAATGACGTCAAGCATTTAGAGGGATTCAAACATTTGTGACGATGTGTGACGACGGGGAGAGAGGGGGCTTCCAGAAATGTGACGTCACATAATACCTAAATATTTGTATTAATACCGCAATGATATATGTTACCGCAAAATTGAACGTATTTTACACTTGTAATTATTTTACTTCATTAAACAAAGAATTCTTATGAATAATGTATTGTTTCTGACTATAATAATTATAATGAATATTTTCAAACGAAGCATTAATTTTGACATTGGAAAGACTACTAGATGACGGGGAGGGGTTTAACGCATTGTGACGTCATATTTGAGGAGGTCTGACTTTTTGTGACGACGTGTGACGAGGGGAGGGAGATGGCCAAAAAACTGCCCAAATCGCGTGACGTCATTTATGGATGGCCCCGATGGCAATTTGATATATTATAGTAAGCGGAAGAGAAACTTTAATGGTTTTCAGGCGTTCCGTTTGCACCGCTTGACCTCTGTACCGGGTTACTTACTGTACAGTAACCCGGTCTAATTTCTGTCTCATCGTGGGTGGCATATAATTATTAGCCATCTTAAAAATTTCGTCCATTGGGTCGAAATTTATAGTCACAAGACGTCGCCAATCCCGATTTTCGTACCGTCAGACGAGAGACAGACAGACAGACAGACAGACAGACAGACAGACAGACAGAGTGAGACAGAGAGAGGCAGAGAGAGACAGACAGAGACAGACAGACAGAGAGAGAGAGAGACAGACAGAGACAGACAGACAGAGACAGACAGACAGAGACAGAGACAGACAGAGATAGACAGAGAGAGAGAGAGCGAGAGAGAGTGAGATAGAGAGAGAGAGTTTATTCCATGTTTCTGCGTACTCGTTCAGTTTTAAGACCGCTTTCGAGCGATGGAGAGAGACATCAGGGAGTTACGATTAATAAACTGTGGCGCTATAACATCAAATCTCGTCGGTACAAATTTGCCGATATTGGCGAACTTCGAGACAAGAACCCGCCAAGATCCGACGATACACACTGGATACCCCCTCCCTCCCCCCACCCCGGCAGTCATCGGACTATATCAGCAGTCAAGATCGATCCGAAAGTAAATCGAAAATGCCTATAAATAGACTGTCTGGAGTTGGGGCGGCGTCAGAGTATACAGAGTACACGTAATAATGGATCGTCTTGGCAACGCAGACGTAGACACAGGGATTACTGAGTAGTGGATGGGATCTAATGAAGATCAGATCCACTCATGCACAATATTTAGATCAATGGAGAGAGATAATAAGTCTGATCACAGGGGAATAACATTTTCCGACAAGTCCGTCTCCCCGGCTAGAAGTTAGTCGTCCGGAAACCGGCGCCTGAATATGACCTGCTTGCTACCGGTTTCGGGTTCAGTCCGCCGGTTGCTGGTCTGTGTAATACATGGTAGCAACTAGCAAGTAAACTCGCGTCCTGACTGACAGATAATGGGGAATTTGGGGAGTGGGCAGTAAAACTGTCAGCCTGCATGCAGTGGCGGCCCCACAGGGGAGCCCGTGCCCCCCTATTGAGTTCCTGGCCCTCCAGTGGCCCCCCTGTTGGGACCCTATACTTAATACTACATACCTAACAACAAATGTTTGCCCCCCATGATTAGAAGTTGCCATCCCAACGCCCCCCCCCCATTTGCCAAATCCTGGAGCCGCCACTGCCTGCATGACCAGTGGAGAATTTACCACAGTACAGTGAGTACACAGTACAAATGGTACATTTGTACCGGGTCCACCAGTAAAACAAAAATTTAGGGGTCCACCTTTTCTATTAACAATATTTAAAAATGATTTTTCATGATTTATCTGTTTAAACAACGTTATTTTCCGAAATGCAACCATTTGTCACGCAACGTGTCCTGACAAATAAGAAAAAAGGTTATCGCCTCTATTACTTGTACACCAGCTCTGTAACAAAAAAGGTCATCTCCCACCTCTTTTCACGCTTGATCTGTAACATTTTTACCTTTTTAGAAGAAGGAAGTGTACAGGGCCTAAAAATGCAAACCCGCCGCTGTTTATGACATATATACTGTAATATTATATGACGTAAGAAATTAATACGCAAACTGGAAATAGCAGTCTGTGTGTGTGGTGTGTTTTACAGTGAAATAAGATCTATAGGCGTCCCCCTCTGGACCCTCGCCTTTTCTAGACAGTCTATGAACACTTCCACCAGAAAAGAAGACGGTTGGTCAATTACCTGGTTTCAATCTCGACCTCAGTTATACGCCAATGGGTAAATATTATAGGAAACAACAGTCATCGAACTATTAAGCGGGTATAGTGAGCGCTGTTTAAAGTCGATCCCCCGTAGAGTCCTTCGATACGGAAAGGATTACGACATCGACAAAAGATGGAGAACATTAAACACGGTGCTACGGTCTGTGTGTGTGTGATTTCTCCCTCTTCTTCTTCGTTCTCCTACTCTTCTCCTTCCTCTTCCTCCCTCTTCTTCTTCTTCTTCTTCTTCTTCTTCTTCTTCTTCTTCTTCTTCTTCTTCTTCTTCTTCTTCTTCAGTTGCGGTCGTAAAACTGGTTTCAACGCTCGGCGGAGTGATACACTCTCCGTCCGCTCGGCGGAGTGATACACTCTCCGTCCGCTCGGCGGAGTGATACGTTAAATGAGTCCGACGATCGTGTCTGATGTCGGTGCGCCTGAGGAGCGCCCTTCGCCTCCGAACGACAAATGAACAAGTCTATGCCCACCCCACTCCACCCCACCCCACCCACCACCCCACCTACTCCAAAATGTATGCGTCCGCCTTTTCTAATGATAAGTTTCTAATGAGGACCGTGTTTTTTTGTCCATTTGCGACGTCAACCCTTCCTCCACCAAGCACTGGTAGAAATATTGAGCGATGAGCGAAAATAGAGAGCATGATTATTTCGAAGCGGATTTTTAACCCTTGAAACATTGTTCAGATGCCCGACGAAGACGCATTTATACACTGGGGCGTAGCCAAGGGGACAAGAGGAGTAGTGGCGGCCCCTATTTCAGACTGGGACCGCCGGAGCCATGGGGATTTGTGTAAAGCCGTTGAGAAATTTGTGGGTGGGGTGGTGGTAGGCAGCATGATCGAAGAAAACACGTGAATGTACCCCCCCACCCACCCACCCCCACATATTCTGGAACCCTGGTTACGCCGCCACTGCGCTTTTAAGTAAGGTTAGCGTCTTGGAGCTTGGATTTAGACGAGAAAAAACTGGACTGAAATATAAATGAAACGTCACTGAGGTGTGGTTGTTGTTGTTGAAGTAATTGCTGTAAAACTGAAGAGCATCGAGAGATTTAATGCGATGTCTGTAGCGACACAGTTAACCGCAAACTGGTTTTGTCACTTGTAGACCTGAATATGTATGAAGGCAACAAATACGAACAAACCGGTAATCTAAATGACCAGTTAATTAAATGTATAGGATACGCAATGGTTATGCACAGAATATGCACCCACCCCACATATTCTGGAAGTACTACCGCCACTGCGCTTAAAACTCAATTATATCTTCTTATTATTATTATTATTACTAGAAAATTATAATTGAAATATTATTGAAACGTCACTGAGGTGTGGTTGTTGTTGTTGAAGTAATTGCTAGTAAAACTGAAGAGCATCGAGAGATTTAATGCGATGTCTGTAGTGACACAGTTGGTGGTGCAAACTGGTTTTGTGGTGGTTGTAGACCTGAATATGTGGTGAAGGTGGTGGTGGTGGTGGTGGTGGTGGTGGTGGTGGTAATCTAAATGACCAGTTAATTAAATGTATAGGATGGTGGTGGTGGTGGTGGCAGCACAGAATGGTGGTGGTGGTATACAGTAGTGGTGGTGGTGGTGGTGGTGGTGGTTATATCTTGGTGGTGGTTATTATTATTATTATTATTATTATTATTATTATTATTATTATTATTATTATTATTATTATTAGTAGTAGTAGTAGTAGTAGTAGTAGTAGTAGTAGTAGTAGTAGTAGTAGTAGTAGTAGTAGTAGTAGTAGTAGTAGTAGTAGTAGTATAGTTCTTGCCATTAGTACAAAAATCTATTTTGATATTTTGTTTTCTATGGTAGGTCTATTAGTAATGAAAGGCAAAAATTGCTTCATTGCGGTAGTTGTCGTCATTATTATTAGTCATTACACGATGTTTACCTCATCCCTCGTGATAGTCGTGATAGTCACGCGATAATCACGAAATTTCTGCTACTCTTCCCATCGTTGGCCGAGTCATTCTCTTGCCTCTATGGAGTCTACGCCAGGAGTGGCCAACCGGCAGTCCCAGCCAGGGCGTCTGTCCATGTAAATTTTATAGGTCCTATTTTATGCGTATAATGTTGAGCCATGATTAAGACTTTCAGTTCCTTCTCCTAATTTAAAAAAAATAGCAACTTATTTTGAACTGCTGTTCGATTCTAGCTGTTATCAGTTACTACTTGACTTACTTTACTAGTTACAGTTTTTACAGTTTTTACAGTTTTTACAGTTACTACGTGACTGCATGCTGTGAATCCAGTGATTGTGCTACTGTTGAAAACAATGGCGTGCAAAATGCACAAAAGATACGGCCATCCGCATGCTGGCCAAAATTTATAATTAATGGCCCGCTTGTAAAAAAAGGTTGGCCATCACTGCTCTATGCGATACATGAAAAATAAAAGCCATGTCTCAGACCAATTGCATAGATCAGGGTGGCCATTGGCCAAACCTATGGAAGGTGCTAGCCGCTGATGGAAATTTTCAGAAGTTTGGGGGCCGCATTGCCACGATAATTAGACACGAAAACGAGGCAGTGTGATCCAATTGTTTTTAAAAACGGAATTTCTTTTAAATCTCTGTCGTTACTTTTATGGGACCTATGATAAAATTAGCAAAACAGGCAAAAAAATTATTACTGTTCTGTGACAATAATGTGCATGCTTCTTTTGATCTTTTGATATTTTAATCTACTCACAAAATCTAAAACTTTCCCGTCACGCAGATTCTGCTAGGAAGAGCCGCAGTTTAACCAACTCCCCTTCTTCCCCTCACCCCCGGTCTGAATAATCAACTGCTTCCAGCTACGTGTGTATCAGCGATTAATCATTTTGTCCTTATGTTTAGTGACGAAATTTTTAAAAATTGCAACGCCACGCATGAAAGCCTGTACCGGCCGTGCCTCAGGAGCTCACCGTAGGGGGGCGGGTATGTGGATGAAACCGTGCGAGACTGTGCCGACTTCGCGTGGTCGTCAGACACTATAGGGCGGCCTAAGTGGCAGTCAGTTGTTTCGTTTGAGAGGGTCGCCGATGAAACAACGAACGACGAATATTTCCAAATCGAGGTCAACCGTTTGTCAGACGGAAAACAGAAGTGTCGGTAGAATTGTCATTCGGTCACGAGCCTCACGACACTGCGGTTATTCATCGCCACAGGTCGACGTCTAACTGAGAAAACTGTTAAAATAGGGTCATTGCAAGATTCAATAAGTTTTCGTACTCTTTAAGTTTTCTTATTTTTCAGCACCCTAAAGGCAGTCACGGGGTTTAATCTAAGCCGTTTCCGGAGGGGAAAATTGCCCTTTCCCTCCCCTCGGAAATTTCAAATTACCCTCCGGAAATTTTGGCACACTACACTGTACATGAACTAGCAACAGCTTCCTAGCAGAATTTCTCCCGGCTTTGTCAGTTCCCTCCGGCTTTGTCAGTACCCCCCCCCGGAGTCCAGGAGTCTGCCACTAATAATAATAATAATTATTATTATTATTATTATTATTAGTAGTAGTAGTAGTAGTAGTAGTAGTAGTAGTAGTAGTTGTACTAGTAGTAATAGTAGTAGTAGTAGTAGTGGTAGTAGTAGTAGTACTAGTAGTAGTAGTAGTAGTAGTAGTAGTAGTAGTAGTAGTAGTAGTAGTAGTAGTAGTAGTAGTAGTAGCAGCAGCAGCAGTAGAAGTACTATTATTATTATGATCATCATCATCGCCATTACTATTATTACTTTTCTAATTGCATCAATATATATAATTGATAATAAAGGCCACAATAATACGATACTTGCATCAGTGTTGCCTTTATTATTAGTTTTAATATCACAGCATCCGTGTGTTGCATTTTCTATATGCATACACGTATGTATGTGTGTGCTTTTGTTTGTGTGCCTACTTGCGTGCGTAAATCCCATCAGTTGAAAATTTGTGTCTTGTGCCTTGATGCACAAACCGCCATAACATAGCAATCTATGGTAACTGCAGGTACTTTACGCGCTTAACAACTCCCTGCTTCTTCTTCTTATTATTATTACATGTTCGCATGCCCTGCCTACGCCGCTGTAGGCCGTTTGGCTTCCACCCACCCCGATAGAGTCTATCACAAATAAATTGACGCAGCATATAAAAAGACCAATTTGTTCAGCAACAGGACGAAACAGTGACGTTTTGGTGCGCGTTAAGTCGTAGCTTCTGACTTCCCGAAGAACGCATTTTCCTACCACAACATTTTTGCGGTTTGTACGTTACGACAACAGTTTCTAGAAGATACTTAGGCTACTTTGAGATTATTTAATTGACTTTCGTAGGAATCGATTAGGCCTAATCGATTAATTAATTTACTATCGTAGGAATCGATTTGGTGTTTTGTCGACTTAGTTTGTTGAAATGAAATTAAGTAGTTTCCTTCCTTCGTGGTCTCTTAACCCCTTGACTGGGGATCCTGGATATATCCGTCCATTTTACATTGAGTTACAGTTAAACACACGGTTAAGGGGTTAATTGAGTTACTGTACGAAAAGACAGTTTTCGAAAGACAACCAGCAGCCTCACAACTCAGCTAAACATAGTTGTTTACAGTTTACACATACTTTTTTGTTTAACAGCCTTTAAAATTGCATTTATGCGCACAGAACTGGGATTTTATATTAGCTTATTTAAACGAATTCTCGAGACTGATGGCGATTATAACTGGTATTGATAAATATAATCTTTGTTATTAAGTGAATTAATCGAAGTTTTGAGACAACATAGGATTAAACGTTAAGTCAATAAGAGAGTCAAGAATGCTCTAAATTACATCAAATGCAATTCTGTTTTCGAAATCTCATTTGCAGTTTTAATTTTTAACAGGCTGCCATATAAGAGGATTGCGAAAATTTGTTAATTTTACTTTTAAAACCAGAATTTTTATTTCTTAAAATCTAGCTTACATCAGCAAAACTTGGCGAATTTCTTGCGTCACAGTTTCATCAAAGGCAACCTTTTTGATAAGGACTATTCGATATCGCTTACCTCGTTATAAAAGCTTATTTAAACGACATTGTGATGACGACGACGACGACGATGATGATGATGATGATGGTGATGATGGTGATGATGTTGATGATGACGGGGAGAAGGTCTAATTGGTTCGTTGTGCTAAATAAATTAACTTTAAACACTTTAAACGAAGGTTTAATTGCATCATCATCATCATCATCATCATCATCATCATCATCATCATCATTATACCAAATGAAGTAGTTTTTAAGAGCTACGTCGTGAAAGCAGTGACCACTAGACCTAGTCTATTCTCCAGCCTATATTCTCCTACAAATGTCGCGCTGTACTCAAATTTTGCACCGACGAAATGAACCTGATATTAACACGGTGAAGGTTATACAGGGCGTTTTATACTTCTAATGTCGTCATATTCGAAGCATTGGTTCGTTCGTTCGGCCCTATTGCTTATCCTTGTGATCTTAGCAAACAAATTGGGGTTACGAAAACATTTCAACTGAAAAGAAAGCTTTATGGGGGCCCGTCGTAAGCAGTTCAGTTCGGTCTTTCGATGATCTCATTCAACCAAGCACAAAATCCAAAAAGTAAAGAAAAAACGCTGGAACGTTCCAGGCCAGCAACGTTACAGTAATTATCCGCCATAATCTGTTGCTATAGACGAGAAAATTTTCTGTTTGTGACAGAGTTGTCCCACCTCCACACCCCGTACCCATGCCCCATGCCTTTTGTCAGTTGGTCTTTGGGGGGGGGGACCAATTGGCGTTCTAATGGAGTAATCTCTCGTTTTGTTCGCCTCTTCACCGTTGTCGCAAAAGACGGCCGGTTGAAGACCTGTCAAGATGGCTGCCGAGTTCAATCGTGGAATAAGTCAGCGCTGGCCACAGCGAAGCAGACAAGCGCTTTGTCGAAGGTGTTGCGCTTGCCATATTATTATGAGCAGCAGGTGCTCGCTGATAGTAGCAACCCCTGCCGGGGACGTTTCGCAGAGTTTGCGGCGCCAAAACGATGAGGTTTGAAGTGGTCGTCTTACGGCGGCCGTTGGATAGATCGGTCAGTTGCCCTGACATCGTCACGATCGATGAAGACCACAGCATACTTGCGACGAGGGTGGGTGGGTGGGTGGATGCGCCCCCTTCGTCTGGGATTTAAGAACCATTTATAATGGATTATCTTTCATACCTGTACACAGGGGCGGTTCCACGTTGGGGATGACTGGGGATGCATTCCCCCACCGAACTTTTTTTTTGCTCGTCAGGTCTTCAGCTGTTTGGGGTTTACAATGCAAGGACGGTCCGAGTCGCTACGAGTGATGAAACATGTCCACATATTCTTGAGTATCTGTATAAAAAAATACAATACAAAAAAACAGAATTGATGACCTTTTTCTGAAACCTATTTGTCAGATTTCTAAAAAAATTAACAGCTTAAGAGAGCTGGTTTTTCCAGGAAGCAAAAATATTTTATATACATTTGTCGGGCAAGACCCTGTCAATGACCTTGTGTTTTGCTTGTCAACCTTTTTCGGAATTTCATTTCATCCCTCTACCTACTTCCTAAGAATTCCTTGCATCCCCCAGAATTCTTGGAACCGATGCCACTGCCTGTACAGCTCTTGCCCTGAATGTCGATAGTTTTGACTGTGAATTAGTCCTCCTACAAATTAATGCCACTGAATTTTTGGACAGTTTAATACTGCGTCTCCTTGGAAAGATGTTGTTTAGCCCGGACCAGCTAAACATTAATCGCGTAGACTGACGTCTTAATTATGAAAGAAGTAAATTATGTCCTGTCTGTATAAAGACAGTGCACGTCTGGAAGTGGGTGGGTCTTTAATAAAACATAAGCCTATTCGTTGCACTCAACGTTGTTTAAGTGCCGTAACTTGAAAGTTGATATAACCAGCGACGCGTTCTAGACCGGCCTTAACCAGTCTTCTGCACGGCCGGTTAATCTTTGTCTGATTGCAAACATTTATAATGGATTGTGTTTGAGTTGCGGCCGATAAAAATGCCGAATTGAGAACGATATTTTTGGCCATCTCTTTTGCAGACGAAATAGGACGCCCTCTGGCGAATGGCATTTTCAATCGGAAAAAATTCTTTTCCCACGAAACCGTTCACTTTTTGCACCAATCGAACTCTGCTTTTCAGACGAAGACGAATATTATTTTCGACAATGCGACAGTTATCCCAATGCGACATACTCTCTCTCTCTCTCTCTTCGCTATTTTTAACCTGGCTATAACTTACTATAACTTATTCTTCAGACCCTGTAGGAGTGAAGTGTTAGCACGTATTTGATGGAAATTCCAGCTGTTATGTTCAATTGTCGAAAATACGCTGATTAAATATTCCTCTTCTAAGGGAGTTTGTTCATAACTTATCTGCATTAGGCCTCTAAACGCTTTTCATTCTGCGTGTTCCCGGTTTCATTCGGCTCCCTGTATGCCTGCCTGTCTGCCTCACTGTTTGTTTGTTTACTACTGTCTCTCTGTCTGACACTATCCTTGTCTGTCTGTCTGTCTCTGTCTGTCTGTCTGCCTGTCTGTCTCCCTCTCCCACTCCTGTCCCTCTCCCTCTTCCTTCTCTCTCTCTCTTTCTCTCTCTCTCTCTCTCTCTCTCTCTCTCTCTCTCTCTCTCTCTCTTCCCCGCTTGTTTCTTTATCTTATAAATAATAAATAAACATTAGCATAGATCAGGGGTCTCAAACTCAAATTGCTTCGGGGGTCGCATGAGATTTATTGCATATTGCAATGGGAGAAGGGCCTTTGTGCAACGAGCAAACGAAGCACATTTTCTAACTGTGATCCGACCACGTCTTCTAATCATTTATTCAATATTATATATACACACACTATATATATATATATATATATATATATATATATATATATATATATATTTGCGTATTTTACCCATTTATATACATTTTTACGATATTTTGATGACAATTAATAACGCCAGCAAAGATCTTATTGGAATCAGCATAGATCAGAGGTCTCGAACTCAAATTGCTTCGAGAGTCGCATGAGTCTTCGCACAGTGACTCGAGGGTCGCAAACCTGACTGTGTTACAATGATTAATTCGAACAACAACAAAAACAACAAACAACAAACTACAGGGTGGCGCAAAAAAACCGGACTATATTACTGTAAATGCAAACCTAAAATTTAATGTGACTAGTCTGTTTTTTTGCGCCACCCTGTAGTTATCTTAATATTAGGTTGTTTCAGTCATTTTTATTCTGTCGTGTTCAGTCAATTTTTATTCTGGCTACTTAACCGGCTTTGTTTTGCCTTCAACGAGAGTCGCTTTTATTATGTTTGAATTTACGAGAAGAAACCATTCTCAGTGTTGCTTGCAACAGTTCATCGATGAGTCGTGACCTTAGAGTTGTTGACCTTCAGTGTCTGATACATTCGTACTTTCGTCGAGAGCAATTGAAAAATGCTTTGAAGTCCTTGGACGTCTCAATTTAATTGATTTTCCACGTTAGCTGATAAATCTGTAATTCTGATGGCATTTGTATTGGATGACAAGCCTATATCGTCAATTTCTTTTTATCCGGGTATAGACTATATCACTGGCCGTTAGAAGGCATTCTTTTACGAACAAACCTCCGTGAAGGGCCGTAACGATTTTGAAATCATATTTTCATTTATTGCAAAACTCGCTTTTATTAAATCGTCGCTGGACTGATTAACATCGGTACAAAGCTTATTTGTTTGCACAGTGCTGAATTTTTTTATGCATAACTGTCTTATATCTTACTTTGCCCTCATGCGCGTCATGCTGTATTTCTCACGGTTCATTCTTTCACAATGCCGACTCACGGTTTGGCTTAGGAGTTACTCCCACGAAACATCTCGTTTGTTGACAGACGATAGATACATTGCATGTAATCGCTGACCTTGGACACAAACATGGCCTCTCCCATTTCAAATAAAAGTTTCTTTTCTCGAAATAGAAGACATTTATACGCGGTATTGAATTTTAGTACAAAAATGTCACCAAGACAGTATGCACATCCATACATACACATACACATACATATATGAAAATTTTTGTAAATGCTTTTATTTAAAGCTTGACGATTTTTTACAGTAAAGATAACGGCGTAATGAAATAGTGTTTATTCAAAGGATATTCGCTATTAGCTGATACTATCTTCTCCAATTCATTCCATCTGTCGACTTCTGTAACACTAAAATAACGTCGTTTATATCCAGGGCGCGATTTGTGGGGGGAAGGGAGAATCTTCTCCCCACTGCCCAACTACATCCCCCTACTGCTACATTCCTCACAGCTACATCCCCCACTGCTACATTTTCCCCCAAGCTCGACCTGTCCACCCCCCCCACTGCTCCAGGTCACAAATCGCACCCTGCTTATATCAACCACCCCGCTTCTAGAAAATTTTCATGTCATGTCCTTCAGTTCCCTCGCAAAAATCTCTCCACTTTACTCTTAACGATACTTAATTACCCAATTGTTATTGTTAGCTTCCGTTGAATTCGTTGTAGATTTATATGTGAATTGGAAAACAAAATCATGTACGAGAAGGGGATTCTAGTTTTCGAAACCTTCCTCTGTTTTGTTGCGTTTGTTGGACGAGTTGCCGGTAAGTGCTCTATTATTAACCCTTTAACTGGGAATCCCGGATATATCCGTCCATTTTACATTGAGTTACAGCTAAATACACAGTTAAGGGGTTAATATTCGTTCAACTGTGCACGAACTAAGAACTAATTTTACGGCATTCGGTTACAATAATATTATAGGCTACGTTCAAAATAATACTGCTATTTAAACTTTATTCTCTAATCTCTAAAATAAAATAAATAGCCTACTAATGCCATTAGCGTAGCCGGTGGCGGTTCCAGGATTTCTTGGTGGGGGAGGGGTGAAATGAATTCATAGGAAGTGGTGGGGGAGATGAAAATAGAAGGGAACAAATCAATAAACTTTGCCGAAAAAGGCTGACACAAGGGAATTTCCCCCTAATTCTACTACGCATTTACCCCGAAAAATATGTTGACAAGCAAAAAAGGTCATCCGCGCAGTTTTCCCCGTAGTTTTACTAGACTTTTACCCAAAAATAGGTTTCACGAGCAAAAAAACGCTAAAAAGTCCAGTGGGGGATGCATCCCACTCATCCTCCACGTGGAATTGCCACTGGGCGTAGCTACGGGGGACGGGACAGGACCGGAGCGGGTCTGGTCCCTCTATTCCAGCTGGGACCGATCGTGGACTTCTTGCAAGACCCGTTTGGTAGTATGAGAGTGAACGAATTAAGTTCCAAGTTTGCGTCTAGCTTTCACAGCAACTTAAAATTATAGTTACGTCTTAGGCCTACGTCGTTGGATGTAGATATGATCGCGTTCTATATTTATTATAATAATATTATAATAAATATTATTATAATAAATAAACAATAAATAAATATTATAATAAATAAAGTAATAATATATTATAATATTACTATATTATTACTATTGTGTTAACGTATTCTATGGTTTGGTTTTAAATATCTTGTTTTCCGTTGTTTAACAGTTGTTGGTGATGTGCATTGGCATTATTATGGAATCTATGGTAAGAATTAGAATGACATTGTATTCTGTAACTATGCACTGAATCCCACTGATGTTGCCACTGTAATAAGCTACTGTTGTGCTGCTTTTCAAGGCGCTATAGAAATCCACGAGATTTTACTTTACTTTACTTAATACTTGACTTTATTGGACTGCATATTTTTAGCAGAGAAATACTGTAGTTCTCTCTCCTTTTCGTATATCACCCCCAATGTTCATCCACTGCTGTATTAAACCCAATGACTTATGTTTCTGTAGGTATCATTTGCTTTCTATAACTTTCAGTTTTTCTCATATACCAACAAAGGGATTTGATTTGATAATTTAAAAGAAAAACTTCGATGACTAATCCAGTCGTTGATGTTAGAATTAATTCTGTACTTGTGGAAATGTCAGGAGAGGACACTTGGGGCATTTACTACAACGCATGCGACGCGTCGACTCATCAACGCCAATCCCCGATCAACATCGTCCAGAAAGACGCCCAGTATGACCCCAGCTTAACGCCGATAACTCTCGATACAACCGGACCTCCTAACGACAACATAACTATCACAAACAACGGACATACCGGTAGATAGTGATACAGTGTTTATCAGGGGCGTAGCGACCTGGAGGGGTATATCGGTATATGTACCGCCCCCCAAAATCAGTCTACCTTAAAGTTTTTTATGCGATTTACATGTGGTTATATGGGGTTTATATGGTTTATGTGGTTTATAGTTAAGATTTGTACCCACTCAAAATATTTATACCCTCCCAAATCAATTTCCTGGCTACGCCTCTGAGGTCCTGGCCTAGTCGTAATGATTCCTTCGTGCCATTAATAAGACTTTTTACTTTACTTTACGTTTGCATATTTCCTACCGAGACGGCGTTTGAATAGCGTCTGGTTAGTTGCTATCCTTCCTTCCTTCATTCTTCTTTTTTTCTTTTTCAGTGAATTTAAACTACGATTCGAGCGCCATTCGAATAAAAGGGGGGAACCTGAACGGGGCTTTCAGGATGGGTGGAATTCATTTCCATTGGGGCAGCAACGACTCGATCGGTTCCGAACACAGGATAGACAACCGGCAGTCTGTTATGGAGGTAAGCAACCTGGAATATTAGAATTACTTACAGGTGTTGTCGGCGTAGCCCCGGTGCAGGTAACTAGCCTAATCTTCTCGTGATTGTTCGGTTAATTATTATAGGCAAATGCGTCGGGGGAAAACGTTAGGCGTATAGAAAGACATGCAAGTTCGCACAGTTTGCATAACGCACTGTGCAAAAGTATTTAAAACAATGGAGAAAAACAGTAAAGCATTGAAATTCCACCTTCTGTCCAGTAGAATTGCGTTTTCTGAAAACTTCGCCTGATAATAACTTTCCTGTGTCGACAGAGGTAAAGGAAAAAACTTTTAAACAAATGAAAGCTTACAGATTTCTTCGAGGTTCGAGGAACGATTAATAAAAAGGTGAAGGATTGGATGAGGGGGATAGACGCTGGGCCATATTAAGGCGGGGGCTGAGGGGCTGTAGCCCCCCCGGCCCATCATGAAAATAAGCCCACCAATTTTCGAGATAACCTTTTTTGCTTGTCAGCACGATTTGCAGCACGATTTGGAAGGGAGATAACCTGTTTTTGCTTGTCAGAGATTTTCAGTATAGGCGACGGCCTTTTTTCTCAGCCCCCCCTTCCCCCGGCCCACTCGGACCTTAATCCGGTCCTGGGTAGAGGGAGGGGCGACGAGATATCAACCGAAAAAAACAAAAATCTCGACTTCGTCTAAATCGACGACATATTTATTGTTGAAAGGGTGTAAGAGGATGTCTGTGAAATAATTCCGAAATATACTATTGCCTTGTGTTTTTGTTTAAATAGATGCACATAGTCGCGTACGATGAGTCGCGTTTCAGCGGAATTCTCAATGCCACCGGAGCTGTCAATTCCATCGCCGTTCTGGGCGTTCTCTTTACGGTCAGAAGAAGCTAGGGGCAGATCGCGCTCGCTTCTCTCTCTCTCTCTCTCTCTCTCTCTCTCTCTCTCTCTCTCTCTCTTCTACGCCCCATCCATCTTCAACTCGTTCGAAGTTTCTAATTATTTACTTACGACCTCTATGACTTGTGGCTTTTCAAAATCTAGACAGAAAATCTCACGTCAAAAAAGTTGCGGGAATCATCATCACCATCACCATCACCACCACCACCACCACCACCACCACCACCACCATCATCATCATCATCATCATCATCATTCATCATCATCATCATCATTCATCATCATCATCGTCGTCGTCGCCATCATCATCATCTTCATCATCATCGTCACTGAACTTCTATAGCGCCATTTTTAATGTTCTTAGCATCAGTCGATGGTCGCTCCTTGATCTGAATCGTAATACCACATTTTGTGAAATCCAGTAAATAGGGGGTTGTCAAATCCCAAAGACGAAATTATTTTGGGAATATAAGACAGCAAGGAAACAACTTCTGGCTGATAGTGCCCCTTGAACCATGTGATGACCACGATATCTGTTGGTCCCATTTTTGAAGACTTTGCAAATGACGTCGTCGGATGGAAAATAAAGAAGAAATGTCTAAATTTTTTCCAATAAATGTGGTGGTGTCTCTCTTTATGGCTTGTGAAGATTCTTGGACACCCAGGATTTTCTAATCCCAGACAAAAAAATTGCCCTTCGAAGTCCATTCGAATATTCGTTAACCGCAGAAAACAAAACAAGTGAACTTAAAAGTTGTTGCAACGCTGATGACATTAATTAACCCCTTAACTGGGGATCCCGGATATATCTGTCCATTTTACATTGAGTTGCAGTTAAATACACGGTTAAGGGATTAAAATTTTCATTTCAGCTGTCGAATGACGACAACCAAGCCTTCGTCCAACTAATTTCCAATTTCCAGAGAGTAAGACAGGAAGGTTGGTAGACGTGAAATCGTCTTTTAAATCTTACTTATTTTATCACTGTACTTGGCGTTTTGCGACCGCGGTTTCCGTCAGAACGCCGAAGTTAAGCAAAGTCGAGCGCGGCTCGTACTTGGATGGGTGACCATCACGGGATCGAGTCGTGCTGCCGGGCGGGCGGGCCGGCGGCGGCCAACCAAGCCGTTCATCGCTCAGGAATCGTCGAGTGACATCGGATGCGTTCGACACTTTCCCCTTGTTTGCTTGCAGGTAACGTCGTGAAGATGGCGTATTTTCCGTTGTCTTCGCTGCTACCATCGAATACAAGCGCTTATTTCCGATATCTCGGTTCGCTGACAACGCCGCCGTGTTCAGAGAGCGTCGTCTGGACCATCTTCAAAGCAACTCAGACGATATCCGAAAACCAGGTAAGTAGACCAGTACCAGTACCTGCATGTGATTAGTCTACCTGTATTTACTATACCTGTAACAGATAGTGGCGCAACGAGGATTCCGGAATAGGTAGGCCTACATCGACATTTTTGGGGGCAAAAAATATATCGCGAATGTAAAAAATTGTCACACATTCACGTGTTCTCTTCGATCATGCTATATACCCCCTCCACCCCCACACCCGACCCAAATTTCTCAACGCAAATTCCACGACCGGTCCCGGTCAGAATAGAGGCCCGCTCCGCCCTCTGTGGCTACGCCAGAAGATAACAGGCCGAGTACGAGGATATGATATAGTAGTAGTAGTACTAGTAGTAGTAGTGGTAGTAGTAGTAGTAGCAGTAGTAATAGTAGTAGTTTAGCGTATTGGCGGAAATTAACAACGCAAGTTCGGTTGTTCTCAGGAACTGCTGAATTCTCTGACTGTTTTGCGTTCAGCGTCCCGGGTTTTAATAGCAAAAACTCCGTCATACAATTACAGTATAAAGCAATTTTCTCGATTAAGTTCCAGCAATCTTCTAGATTAAATTCAAGCAATATTCTCGATTATATTCCAGTCATGACGATTTTGGTCCGAGTTCTATTTCCGTTACAATGATTAATGAACAAGCAATTTTAAGTTAATTCAATTTTCATCAGCATTATTAATCAACACATATCCTCATATTCGTGTACCATACAAAACTTTCCAATCAAAACTATCGGTGAAAAATCATGCATATACATATATGTGATTAACCTATCTACGTCCCCTCCAACACCTTCGATGGAGAAGACTACCCAATACGGCCAAGTTTTAATCTAACTAATTTCCGGCTTTTCGAGCCGTACGACATTTTGGGAGGTTTAACTAATTTCCGGCTTTTCGAGCCGTACAACATTTTGGGAGGTCCGAAACCCATTTGTTAATAATTTAATCTCCATCATGAGTGTGTCCGGTTTTCCCACGGAATCGACTGGAAAGCAATATTTCTGCCTTTTCGCGACCCACTCAAAACTAATCACAAATTAATCACAAACTAATCTAGACTTAATCAAGTCCATACTGTACGCTGAAGATAATCATATTCAAAGCACTTATGCTATATTTGCCGTCATTTTGAAAATTTTCGTGGCCTCACGAAACAGAATAAAAGAGACTATTGAAACACAACTGATTCATTTGCTCGACAAACTGCAGTATGTTTACGCGATCACGAAAACGAGCGGCCACAGAAGAGGCCGGCCCAAGCAACGCAAAGAGAGATCGGGTAAGAATTAATTCTATTGTGTAGGTCTATTAATAATTCAACAATACATGAAGTAGAAGATTTTGCGATTAAAACTTTACACAATTTGCGATCATACGTATAATCTACCGAAATCATTGAGTTGCGAATGAGTAAAAAAATGTAAAAGGTGTGATAGACTGATCTTAAGTATTCGATTTTCGGTAGACCTATTGAAACCACTAGACCAGGGATGAGCAAACGACTGGTCGCGGAGCTCATGGATCCCGCCCCCACTGAATTTTAGGGAAACACTTTGGCGGAGCTCCATTTCAAACTTTCTTAACCATTTTTGAAGGCGCAGTAGGCCTATAAAGCAATTAACGCTCAATTTAAAATGCAATGCTCTCAGCTGAGCACAAATTCGGATGTATGACGCCCTATCCATTAACAGAACGATAAAACACTCGACAAACAATTTTAAAATGTTTTAAACAAAAATCGGAAAACATTACCGTATTTACTACTCTGTAAGAAAACATAAGTACAGTTCGTGCCTAAGTGTGCAATGGTTAAGTTCTAAAGAAAACAATATAATTTTTCTTGAATAATGAAATAATCATGGTTGTGTAACACAGGAAGATGACTTTTGGGAATTTTACTTACCACCGGCTAGTCCAGCCAGTGTGTCACCACCTGATGACACCAATACACAACCCTCGAGAGAACAACCACCTGTGAGACGGACACCACTGCTTCCAACCCCAAGACGGACGGCACACTCATCGCCACCACCATTCAGTAATCGACCTCCACCACCACCCTATGGAAATTATGGCGTACCCTTAAGAGTACCGCCGCCACAACCATTTGGAAGAATGCCACCTCCTCTCTATGGAGCATTCAACCCTCTACCCACAGTGCTGACGTCCGCAGCGCCACCACCGGCACCGGCTTGGCCTACCTTCGCGTTCACGGGTCCGATCAAACTCACCTATCGGGCAGACGCGACGGTGGTCGAAACTTACAGTGAAATGAACATTACTAATGGAATGTTCATTCTTCCAAGATAAGTAAGTATTATTTTATTTATGTGTCTAGTTACTTGAAAGCTTACCATTTAGCAAAAATACGAAAGAATTGTCTGTAAAATTCTTCGCATTTGCGACCTATTTGAAACAGTGATACATGTTTATGAACAGGGCCGCCGAGGGGGGGTCAAAGGGGCAAATGCACAGAAGCCCGGTCGACTGAGGGCTCGGAATTTTTCTTGGCGGGCCTGTTTATGACAACAACAGTATATAAATGAACATATTTATATACTTATAGAAGCTAGACTATTCCATACGATAAATTGCAATTGTTAATTATATTGTAGATTGATGTGAAAATCCTCTGAAGACTTGCTGAAATTATTTCATATATATTAATATTGTTTCTAACAAATATTTTTGTAACAAAAAAAATTTATACTAACAAATACTAATAATGATTTTTAAAAATATATTTTACTAACAAATACGAATATTACTACTATTACGTAAATATATATGTTAAATAAATATGATAAAAATACATACTGGCTTTTGTCTGTTTATACAGTATATTATGGCAAATGTATGATCACCAGTCATATAAACCAACAATGATGAACTAATTTAAACATCATGGCTGAACTCGTATCCTTAGTCGAAAACCATGCTAAACACGAATGCTTAAGCTTACTTCTCTATTTAGCAACTCACTTGAAACCATATTCAAAATTAAAAACGAGAAACAGATGCATTTTCCCTTTGGGACAATTTGGAGAAGAAAAAGAAGTTTGACCCAATAAACCTGTTTAAAAGAGGAATAAAGCAATTATTGATACTAGACCAGAAAATGAATCTGTGGGGTTTGGAAACATGAAACAAAGTGTACCCAGAAAATAGTATGGTTATTAAAATTATCGAGCTAGGAACTTTTTCAGTATTTAATGCATATTGCCTGACATTTGCATCAAAATAACCAATGGAATTTTAAAATAACTGTTAAATATTCGAAGTACTCTGTACGAAAATTAAAAAAAAATAGTCCAATTGTACATTTGTAGCTGTAGAATTGGAAGATATTTCATTTATTATCTGTCTGAATTACAGCACCAAAGAATTTTGCAAAGACTCTCTCTAGAATAATCATATCTAAGGGATTGTAACTACACATCGTATACATAAAAAAAACTAAGCAAAGTACAACACTATAGGCGCAACTTTGAAAATAACGTGGGGTCCCAACTTTGTCAAATACTCTTTCCCCAAACTAAAAATACTGAATGCGGTAATCACTAGAGTTGACGCCTATTTATACAAACAAACTATAAAATATAAAGTCAACAGGCGAATAAGTGGCGGTTCCAGGAACTGGCAAGTGGGGAGACCCCTTGGATAACCACTTCGAAGCAAGAGACCCGTTCATAACTTGATTAAGCTTCTCTTGCGAAAAGGTTCAGGAATTCCAAATTTTCCCGCTCAAGGACTTACGGAAAAGACCATAAAAGATTAATGTCGTTCAATCGTCTATGATTTCCCGTATTCATTCTTTATAAATAGGCCTTTCGCAAGAGGACAGCACGGGGTCTTTTGGTATTCCTATCTGGAGTCGCCAATGATACATAACGCACAAAAGTAAATTTCCGCATGCACAAATAATATTGTTCAAGCTACAAAAGTACTAATATATATAATATTGGCTTCAATGTCAACAACGCTAAAGAATAGGCCTATATGATTAAGCGTGCTACAATTACTAAATAATTAAGCTTCGGATGACTAGCATCAGCTCTAAAGTCTCTCAGAATCCGAAGAACGGACTGCTGTCACAGAAATTTGACTCTCTTCTCTTTGATTTGAGTCATTGGCTAACGCCATATGTGGCTGAATTTGAAGGAAATGGTGCAAACCCATTTCGTGCAACCACAAAGTTACTGAAAATGTTTTATTAATCCCGACAATTTTTCGCAATTTCAGTACATCAACCCAGTCAATATGGATCTGACCTGATGGAAAGATATGCAAATTGCTCGGCAAATGGACAAGTTCAAGGTTCCAATCAAAAGTAAGTATCATGACGCAATTACAGCGTTGTAACTGAACATTGGTGATGCTATTTTTAGCAGTCAATTGACATTCCGACAGTAAATAAGGCGGAATAAACCAGCGAATATCCACGTATTCCTGAGAATTTGAGAAACGCAACACTAGATAATTATTAGAAGTAGTGAGAACAGACTTCCTAGAGCGTGAGCAACGTAGAATAATGTAAGCAATTAAAAACAATATGATGAGGAGTAGGATGACAATAAGTAAATACAGACGGACAGTACTGGCATACTGATAATCAAATGGAGGAATAGTTGATGAGAGTAAATATAAATTGTGGATATGCCTCAGCCAAACGTGTACGAGCTGATATTGTCATGAGCAACACAGTTAATTTGTTCAATCTAAAACAAAGATAGCTGATGGCAATTATTAAAATCAAAAGAACAGAAAATGAAATTGAAAATCCATAAATCCAAATGTAATTAGGTGAATAATGAGCGGAGGTTAGACGAGACTCGCTGACAAGGGCATTGTAGTCGTTTTCAAAAAGTATGGCGCCTTGTTTTATGGCTTGCATAGTCGTTTGAAAATCTTCGTCTAAAGTGGCAAAACTGCTAATGTCAGTCTTTGAAATTTGAAACGGAGGAAGCTGAAGTGAAAATGATTGATTAAACAAAAGATCTGAGCCAAACGAAGTCCATTGATCATGATGAAATAGATACTGCAGTATGATCTTATTCGTGCCATACACAAGAGAAACTTGTGATTTCGCTGAAGAAGAATTACGATTTTGCGGCACTAAAGACGGAATGTATCCATATGAAGAGTCTAGAGTACAGCCAAAAGGAATCTTAGCAACGCATGAGAGACAACCATGGAAAAATTGAGGTGCTGAGTCTCGACAAATAATAGAAAGATTGAAAATATTTTCAATTATAACAGAATCAGGAGGAAATGGAATTAATATGCTTGGTCTATCCGATAAGAGCTTAAATGAACACAATTGCGAAACAGCAGTTGCATCATCCTTAAACAAGGCTATTAAACATGTATTCAAGTCAGATTTCAAATTAATATTTGAAATGTCCAAAAAATGTGAATAATCACCCAGTTCAAGGTTAGGTAGAGTCTCCCATGTAGCAAATAGGCGATGGTCGGAAGAAATCGCAAAATACTTGGGTAGATTGACAATAAGTGTGGAAACTTCATGAGTGTCGGCTATACTTTTTGGATATGCCACAATTTCATACAAGATGAAAGATACTGGTAGTGTTGAAATAGGAATAGATAATGTGACGTAGAGCAAGGTATGTGATTTTGCAGCGACAAAGAATGGACGCTTGTAGAAAAAAGATACGTCACGCAGTAGTATACGAGCAGGTTCGTGCCTACTACGTAACTCATCGGCAATGCGATCTAAGGCTTGCTGAATATGAGAGCGATGCAGTAATGCGGGATGAAGTCTACCAGCGAGCAATTCTTCAGCAGCCAGGCGGAGATGTGTAAGATGATCTAGAACTCTTGTAAAATTAAGCAAGCTCGCAGATAAAAATGTGGAAAAATGCACGCTATTGAGCCAAGTTGTTCTAAATTGTTGTGATAGCGCAGTCAGAAATTGTTCTTGTTGTGATAATTGGTCTTTAATGAAATCTACTCGCTTGTTCAAAATACTTGACGCACTAGCAAGACTTTTGAGTTGGTGTTCAAAATCTTGAAGAATTCGAGTGTCACGCTGACTTAACACCTTAATGCGATCTTCTAAAACCTCTATATCCGATTTGCGCGCTATCCCAAACATGTGGTAACCTAAAGTACCAATGAAATCAAACCAGCCTCTTTTAAATTTCTGTGACTGATCATCTGGTCTTTGAGTCCGTAAAATAGAATGAATTTGTCGAATTGACTGTCTAATTTGAAAATGAGCAGTTTTCCGCAATCCACGTAAAGCATCATAATAGGGTATTGCACTCTGACATGATTTTGTAATCGATTGATTTTCATGACTTATACACGCCAGTGAGAGATTCCCATCTTCTATTTCGAATGTTGGCAGCTTGAAGTCAAATACATGATAGTATGTATCAGTCACGACTTCAAAACGACTTCGAGCTTTAAAATATACGCCATAGCCATGTCTAAACAGACTATCTTCCTGGTGTATGCTGGCGGTGACCGAGCAACTGAAGCATAAGAACAAAAGTTGAAACCAGATTCCTACAACAATAAAACAAAATTTGATGTGGAAAAACAGAGCCTCCATTTCACGAACTGGCTGCTTTTTCCTCTACCTTCTACTTAGAGGGCAGTCTCTCAGATAATCTCTAGAAAATACTTTCTCCCGTCAGACGTCAGTAAGGATCGTCCTAAAGGCCCCTGGGAGATTTTTGATAAGAAGCGTTGCCTGCAGGCAAAATCAAAACATTTGTGAATGTGGCTCTATCAGAGTTCGGTCACATTTTCGGCTTTCTATGCCTACTATTTTGAATATTTAATTTCCTCGTTTTCTCTTGTGACCTGCCTTAGTCCTGGTCACATAAAATGCTCTTTTCAGCGCGTCTGTAACATCACGTTCGTTAATCCATTGAGGTTTGTATTCTGGATTTGACCACTCAACCTTATAGAAAATTTCTTTTCCGATTTTCTTTTGTGCCAACAAACGATTTACTGAGTGCCATTCTTGGTCAGGCACTTCGGGATTCGGCGAAACAGAATTTTTCTGTGGGGTCAGATCTGATGAGTCACCAGAAGAATCTTGAGGTAATTGAGCTGTCGAAGTATTCTGTGATTCAACAGCAGATGAAGAAGCGTAATCTCTGCGGTCCACAAAACGTTTAAGTCGTTCTGAATTTACTGGGTGTGTAAGGACACGGTTGGTTTGATTGTGACGCAACATGAAAGTCTGATTACCTACTTTCGATGTGATATAATATGGACCTGAATATCGAAGAGACAACTTCTTCGACAACCCTTTCTTTACTTGCGGAGTCATTAACCAAACTAGGTCACCAGGTTGGAATGTTGGTTCCGACACGTTCTTATCGTGTGCTCGTTTATTGGAATCTTGCATGATTTTAGTTCTGTTTGTAGCTTCGTGATGTGCAACATTCAATCTCTTTGTTATATTTAAGGCATGCTCTTCAGGAGTAAGTGGTTCATCTTCCATATTTGGCAAAGACAGATCAATTCCAAGTCTCATCTGAGTTCCATGCATAAGATAAAATGGAGAATAATTCAACCGAGCGCTTGTAACAGCACGTATGGAAAACAAAATAGTTGGAATATATTGCGGCCAATCCTGCTGATCTTTACAAAGAATTCTAAGAGATTGCCACAAATGACGATTGACTCTTTCGCAGGCTGCATTCGTCTGCGGTCTGAAACCGGAAGTGTGCAATCGCTGGATTCCAAACTTGCGAGAAAGTTCCGCTACAATACTGCTAAGAAAGTTGCTTCCACGATCACTCAAAAGTGATTTCGGGGATCCATAGCGAGTGATGATTTGAGAATAGAGAATATCAGCGATTGTCTCGGCTCTTTGATTGCTCATGGGGAATGCTTCCGGAAATCGAGTAAGACTCTCAACAAACAACAACAAATAGCGAAAACCCTCTTTACTTTTTGGTAAAACCAAAATATCTACATGCCAACGACCAAACACTTCACGGATGGGCAATGATTGCAAAGGATTTTTCTTGGAATTTATTGGATATTTACAACGCTGACAACTTTCACAAGATGCGATGTGATTCTGAACATCCACATGCATATGCTTCCAGAAATACTTTTGACGGAGACTTAGGTAACAACGATGAAATCCCGGATGAGAGGATTCTTCGTGAAATCCATGTAGTAATTTTTCACGAAGGTTTATAGGTATTACTAATTGACGAAGAATGGATCTGGAACAATTTCGCGAACGTGGTTGAAAATAATGGTAAAGTATGTTATCATGCAGTGCGTACTCATTAGCCTCAAAGGTTAACTTTCGCGCAGCAACATCATCATCGGGCAGTGTTCCTTGTTCAAGATAGTCAATGATGGGTGCTGCATGAAGACAAAGCCTTTGTTGCGTGGCAATGTCGTCAATAACAAGCGAATCGGTATCGGGTGAGACAAGTTCATCTTCGAAAATCACATTCAGGGAAGGAATGAGTTCTAAGCCAGAATGTGAAGGCTCGACATTGGCAAATATTGAATCGTCATTAGTCGTGTCTATCGCAGGAGATGGAGGAAGTGAAAGACGCGAGAGAGCATCAGCGTTAGTATTCTTGCGACCACTTTTATATTGAATGTCGAAATGATAACCCTGTAGTAGTAATGACCAGCGCAACAAACGTCCTGTCGTGGATGTTTTAAGCGACTGCAGGAACTTCAGACTTATATGATCGGTGAAAACAGTAAAATAAGAATTGGCCAAATAACAGTTAAATTCTCTAACCGCTTCCACAAGAGAAAGACACTCTAAATGCGTGATTGAATAGTTTCGCTCCGCAGGTGACAAGGAGCGTCCTCCATAACAGATGGGATGCTCTCTACCAGAGGAATCTACCTGAGCTAAGATATATCCTATACCAATGGTAGAAGCATCACAATTAATTATGAACGGCTTCGTAAGGTCTGGGTAGACCAGAACTGGAGCGTTGCACAAAGCATGTTTCAGTGTGTTGAACGATTTTTCACATTGGTCATCCCATAGAAATTCAACATCTTTCCTCAGCATCTGGTGAAGTGGATTTGCAATGATACTGAAACCCTGGATAAAACGGCGATAGTATCCGGCAAGACCTAGGAATGCCCGTACATCTTTCTGAGTTTTTGGACGAGGATATTGTTCAACAAGTTTAACCTTGGATTGGTCGACTTCCATTCCTGTAGCTGACAGATAGTGCCCTAAGTACAATACCTTTGGCAGTCCAAAAGAACACTTTTTTGGATGCAGTTTCAATCTTGCAGCCTTGAGACGATCAAAAACCTCTTGCAAATGCTCTAGATGCGACTCAAAATTTCTACTGAAAACCAAAATATCGTCTAAGTAGCATAACACTGATTGATAGGTCATGCCCTTAAAAATATGTGCCATAAGACTCATGAATGATGCAGGCGCGTTAGACAAGCCAAACGGTAGACGTAAAAATTGATATTGACCCGAATGTGTCACGAAGGTTGTCTTTTCTTTGGTCGCTGGGTCAAGTAAAATTTGATGATAACCAGATTTTAAATCCAAAACACTAAATATGGCAGGTTGATTATCGGCCATAGCATCGAACACATCAGTCAAGTTTGGCAGCGGAAAATTAATCGGAATTGTAATTTTGTTAATTTTCCGAAAATCTACACAAAATCGAATTTCTCCGTTTTTCTTTTTCACGAGTACGACCGGAGACCCCCAAACAGCCTGAGAAGGTTCAATAACCCCAGCTTTTAACATTTGTTCAACTTGATTATCAATCTCTTTTTTAGCTTCCGCTGAATGTCTGTAGCATCTCTGCCTGATTGGTACTTCTGTGGTCGTATGAATTGCATGTTGTGTGAGGTTTGTACCTTGTAGATCCTCAAGTGATTTTGCAAAAACATCAAGATTTCGCTCCAATAAAGCCTTCAATTTGTTATTCTCTGTGTTCGTTAACAAATCAGAATGATATTTGAGACCAAGATTATCTAACGTGATAGTAGCCGGATTGTTATCCGAATCTTTTGTAGGATCATCTGTTACTTCAGAACAGGAAGAGGAAGAGGAAGTTAATTGTGTATGTGAATGATTAATACTAGAAGACATGGGAATGCCTGCATTGTCATTTACTGGAGAAGATGACTCGTCAAAAATGTCATTCTGTGAAACAGGTTCAATTGATGCTAACGGTCGTCTTCGAGATAACCAGATGACTCGATCCGTTGGATTTAATACACAACATACGGCTGCAGATGGAGTTGTATGAACTAAACCTCGAGCTAATAAAAATTGCTGACGACTTTGCGGATTCAAAGGTTCAATTAAACACAACTGTGGTTTTATATGTTTTGGTACCGACATGGGAACCAAAATTTCAGAATGGGGAGGCAAAACTGTTGGGCGTTTTGGAAATAAAACATTTGCCTCTTTCTGAAATGATGTAAATGTGGCAGCAGTCATACTGTCATATAAAGTTAAAACACGTTCCTTAAAGTTAATTTTTGCTTGCGTTGCCTCTAAGAAATCAAGACCTAGAATGAGGTCGTAAGCGAGGTTTGGCAGGACACGACATTCGAAAGGAATTGAAAGTCCATTAATTTTGATTGTAATTTCAACTTTGCCCAAAATGCTGACAGGTTTTCCGTCTGCTAAAGCTAATTTTTGAATTTCGGTGTCCTCCAAATGACGCAAGGGTAAGGCTAAACGCTTAAAAAAATGCTCCGACACAATTGAAAAATAAGCACCTGTGTCAATTAAAGCCAGCACTTTAAATCGTGCAACTTGTGCATGTACAATATTTTTGCTGAAGGATGCTGTACTTAGTGAGGTTTTGACCCTGTCCATTCCAGCCAAATGGACGGGTGGAATGTCCTATGGACGTGGACGTGACCGGTCAGATCGGGCTGCTCGGCACACGGACTGGAGATGACCACGACGTTGACAATAGTAGCATGTCTTGTCACGAGCGGGACAAGAATAATTTCGAGTATGCTTACCCCCGCAATTGCCACAACGAGGTGATGCTCCTTGATTGATCCCTTCTGGATGAGCTGTTCGGTTCGGTCCTTGGTTCGGATGTGAAGAGAAACGACGCCGATTGTATGTTGTCTGCGCCGGCGAACGACGGACGTTTTCTGTGAAATGGACTCTACGTTGTGGTGGAGCAGCCTCCGGAGTTGGAGAGGTTGAAGGCGACGGATTGACAGTGTTGATGCGGAGTTTTCTGAGTTCAGCTTTCACTTCTGCCAACTCCCGTGCGGTTGCTTCAAATGGCGAGTCGTCGAGTGCACTGTCTCGAAGAGACAGTTCTGTTATACGCCCCCATTGGCGTAGATCCTCGAGCGATCGTAACTCGTGTTGGATGACGTGTTGTCTGATGCTGGGACGGAGTCCATTAAGAGTGATGAAATACAGCTGATCCTCTGTAACGCCGACTTTCTGCCCTGCCTTCACGACTGCTGTAATGTAGTCGTCGATTGATTGGTCTTTACTTTGCTTAAGTAACCACAGGTCGGCAGTTGACTTCCATGCATGTGCCGCCTGAGGTCCATATCTTTCGATTAGAGCTCTTTTCAGGTCTTCTATCGAGTCTCTAACCTGTGACGATTGTGTATGATACCACGCAGCGGCGCCCTCCTTCAAAAGTAAAGGAAGAGCTGCTCGACGAGCTTCACGATCAGCCCGGCGAAACGTGGCCCAGAGTTCAAAATTTTTGAGAAATTCATTAATGTCCTCCTCCGGTTTTCCATGGAACGGACTAGGTAGGAGCGAATTGGAACTGTCGGCCATGTTATCGGTATTGAAGAAATACAAAAACTCACGTTCCGACTCGTCCGGCGAAAATTCTGGATCGAAAATTGGTAGATTTCGCTGAGGAGTTGAATCGGGTTGAACGTGTAGGTCCGGATTACAACTCGATGATTGTCTGTTGCCTGTAAAACACGGCTCAACGGATGGATGCGGTACGACAGATGACGTCGATTCGACGGATGGACACGGTGCGGAAGATGGACTGGATTCGACAGAAGTTTCAGGCGTTTCGGGCTGTTGTGCTCTTTCCGGATTCAAGATTCGCCCACTTCTAAGATGACAGCTGCCGGAAGTATTGTTGACAGGAGCACTCATTCGGTGAAAGAGTCGTTTCGCCCTGGATACTGCTACTTGTCGAAGTTCGTTGAATCGCTGTTTCTCGTTGGCGAAACGGATGAGCCAGTTGAATATTCGATGTTGTAGAATTCTCTTCGTTCAGCAGCGACTGTTGTTGAAAATGTTCATTCGTAGTTCTGATGAAATCTACGAAACCCGGTTTTCCACCACCTTTAGCGTATTGGCGGAAATTAACAACGCAAGTTCGGTTGTTCTCAGGAACTGCTGAATTCTCTGACTGTTTTGCGTTCAGCGTCCCGGGTTTTAATAGCAAAAACTCCGTCATACAATTACAGTATAAAGCAATTTTCTCGATTAAGTTCCAGCAATCTTCTAGATTAAATTCAAGCAATATTCTCGATTATATTCCAGTCATGACGATTTTGGTCCGAGTTCTATTTCCGTTACAATGATTAATGAACAAGCAATTTTAAGTTAATTCAATTTTCATCAGCATTATTAATCAACACATATCCTCATATTCGTGTACCATACAAAACTTTCCAATCAAAACTATCGGTGAAAAATCATGCATATACATATATGTGATTAACCTATCTACGTCCCCTCCAACACCTTCGATGGAGAAGACTACCCAATACGGCCAAGTTTTAATCTAACTAATTTCCGGCTTTTCGAGCCGTACGACATTTTGGGAGGTTTAACTAATTTCCGGCTTTTCGAGCCGTACAACATTTTGGGAGGTCCGAAACCCATTTGTTAATAATTTAATCTCCATCATGAGTGTGTCCGGTTTTCCCACGGAATCGACTGGAAAGCAATATTTCTGCCTTTTCGCGACCCACTCAAAACTAATCACAAATTAATCACAAACTAATCTAGACTTAATCAAGTCCATACTGTACGCTGAAGATAATCATATTCAAAGCACTTATGCTATAGTAGTAGTAGTAGTAGTAGTAGTAGTAGTAGTAGTAGTAGTAGTAGTAGTAGTAGTAGCAGTAGTAGTAGTAGTAGCAGTAGTAGTAGTAGTAGAAATAGTAATAGTAGTAGTAACATTTAAAAAATAATAATGATGATGCTGATGATGATGACGACGACGACGATGATGATGATGATGATCTCTTATTTTCAGATGAGAGAGTTTCGCAAACTTCAGGAAATGGTCGAGGAAGACAACGTCACAATCGCTTACCTGAGCGACAACTGGAGAGTGCTTGAGCCCCTGGACGGAAGAGTCGTCAAGAGCAGCTTCCAGTACACGACGCCGCCTCCTGAGGTTGTGTCGTCGTCGTCGTCGTCGTCGTCGTCGTCACCGTTGCCATCTTGCATGTCATCAGTCGTAAGCTTAATTGCGGCTCTAGTGGTCGTGCTACTCAGTGCAGCTGTCGCTGGCATTGCTTAAAATACGGGGGGGCATTTTCTTTTAGATATAGGGCCTATTCAATCTATTCAATAGTTTTATCTAAGAGACGACTGACATTCTGACAATGTTGTGTTTCTTAATTAAACGCTATTTGTATCATTTTGCATTATCGAATAACATCATTGGTATATGTCTTAGGGGTTTAGCGACTTGCACTGCAAAGTGTCAACGTGGATTAATTAAAACTAGAAATCTCGTCTAATACTAAAGCGTTTGATATAAATTTTATTTGCATGTAAATACAATAAACGAAATCCTATCCATGATGATGATGATGATGATGATGATGATGATGATGATGATGATGATGATGAACCTCGTCTCGATTTCTTCTAAAAGCTCGCAACGACAAAACCAACTTAGGCCTAAATCACGCGAGCGAAAATATTTCCATAGCGTCTCTCCAGTTTTTAAAGTACTTAAGGTCTATAGCGCGTTTTACTGCGTCCATTTATATTTTATTGTTGTTCGTCCGTGCACCCTATTGAATGCTTCCCCCCCATCGTGGGTGATTTTCTTTCCGTATTCTTCCTGTTTATGAAAAATAGTTGGCTTCCCTGCTTAGGAAGTTGCCATCCCAATGGCCCCTCACTTGCCAGAAACCCTGGAGCACGACACGACACTTTTCTTCCAAAGTTTCCCACTCAAGCAATGTCAATGATAACCAAGAAATAGGCCTATTATTTTAGAATTCCTCTCATTTGGAAAACTTCAACTGAAGAAATGTCTAAAGATTAAAAATTAAGATGAAATAAGATAAGACGAATTATTGTTGAATTCGATTTTAAAATATAGTCTAACGATTGTTTACTCTTCTACAGCATTCTTCCGCTGTGTTGAGAAACCCATAAAACAACACAACGGCAAAGCCAGTAGACTTTTCAGGTAGATAAACACAGACTCTGTATCTCCATCGGTTCTGAGATCTTGGACGCGTGCTTTCCTATAGGTACTAGGTCCTAGTCACGAACTGTCTTTGATCGTACAGCATCGACAAGGCTTAACGTGTTTAGCTTCCAGTCTAGAAACTTCGTTATCAAAAGGGGAACGAATTGCGGAATTGGTTAAAGGAGAACATTTTCCGAGTAGATCGCGACTGCTGCTGCTGCTGCCGAGCGCCGACTGCCTCCTTCCTTCCGTAGCTCCGTAGCTATTGTATTATCCCCTATTCTCAGAATCGCCCTCGATTCTGTTCCATCTTGCGTTGCTCGCAGTGGCGGCTCTAGGATTTGGCAAGTGGGGGGCCGTTGGAGTGGCAACTTCTAATCATGGGGGCCAACCATTTGTTGTTTGATCTAGTAGCATTAAGTATAGGGTCCCAACTGGGGGGCCACTGGGGGAAGGCACTCAATAGGGGGCACGGGCTCCCTCTGGCCCCCCGGCGGAGCCGCCACTGGTTGCTCGTACAGATCAGAGCCGAGAGTGAGTAAGTAAGTAAGGTATTCTCGGCACCAACTGGCCTTTGATTCGGTGGCACAGATTCGATTCGTCAAACTCAACCGGCTTTTCTCTCAAAGCCCGAAAACCTTGTTCGGATTCTGTCCTCGCGAATGGACAAGAAATCCGGACTCCAGCGCATTAGGCTAATGCGGATTTAACACGCAGTACGTTCTTCCTGTATCGACAGTATCGCCTGTATACGAATGAGCAGCGACTGCAGTAACTTAGTACTCTTAAAGCGCTATATAAATCAACAGAGAACGTATTTATTTATAGTGCAAGCACTAGAATTAAACGAAACCAAGAATTTGTACACATTTCAAGTTTCAACACAGGTCTACAGTGTAATCCTAATTAATCACCAAAACCCCAGTAACTAACACTGAACCGAGGGGTCAATGGCGTGTGAGTATCCTAATCTCTGGATGACCTGTAGGCCTATAGTGTAATCCATAGCTTCCCTCTTCTTCTGGTTTCTGGTGTCAATATAGACCTTCCATTATGATAGCTTGTTCGATACTCGGTTTTTCTCGACGAAGAACGCGACCGAATTAACTCTATCTGCTTGTTTTCACGTATTGTAATGGTTCTCATGCATTGGTCTGCTAAACCGTCTTTGTATAATTCCAAAAATAAATGTTGGGCAAAATTGGCGTTTTGGTGCGCTACAACTTTACTTTACCTACACTTTATAGACAGGATCAGTGGCGGCTCCACGTGGGGGGATGAGTGGGTATGCATCCCCCACCGGACTTTTCCGGACCTTTTTGCTTGTGAAACCTATTTTGGGGAAAAAGCCTAGTAAAACTACGGGAAAAACAGCGGATGACCTTTTGTGCTTGCCAACCTATTTTTTGGTAAAAGTGTAGTAAAATTCGCGATAAAATTCCCAAATCCCCCTTTGTCAGCCTTTTTCAGACAAAGTTTATTGATTTGTTTCTTCTATTTTCATCCCCATTAACCAACATCCTATGAATTCCTTGCATCCCTCCCACCAAGAAATATTGGAAACGCCACTGCACAGGATGAATAATACATTTAAGCTGTGATCACGCCAGTCGCTGCTTCGATCCACCCTACCAAGGCATTGACTTCTTCCATCACCCCCCCCCCTCCCCGCCCAGCATATCCACACCCCACCCAAGACATGGATCATTGCGACTAGCGCCCAGCCTCCCTCTGCCATCCCCACGCCTCGAGACAAACAATTCTGCCATCAATTCGTCCCATAATAATACAGTTCGTCCTGATCATCTCTCTTGATGGATTCGGAAACTGACGGCGATCGTCTGATTGGCCACTCGACGAATTCTATGGCGATTTTCGACGCTCGATCGTTCAATTTAGAAGACGATTTCTAGGCTCTAATAGTTATCCTAGGGTCCGTCCAATATCCCCAATGCCTTTCGCTTTTCTGCTGATAAAAGTAGCTCCATAGGATGGCGCAGTGGAATAATTCTGTATTATGTAGCTTATCAAGTGAGCTTTGATTACTTGAATTGGGATGGGGATGTGGTTTGGAGAAGAGAGAATCGATTTGAATGTTTTATCTGTAGGCCTATTCATTATAATCACTTTCGCTGAATAAGTTGAAAGTACGCATTTTGTCTAAAGGTGAACAGACGCTTTCTTTGTCTTTTTCCTTCTATCAAACAGACGCCCACGAAAAAGCAGCTTCTGTGCAACTACTTCTAAAGGCGCTATATAAATTCACGAGATTTGTACCTACTTATTAACGTCTTATCGGTTCCTTCCTTCTCTGTCGCAGAACAGCACTGCGTCTGACGGAAGTCACGGAACACACAACTTGCATGTTGGTGCGATACAACGTTTTCCGAAATTATTGGTCTGAGGTCTCCTTTACCAGGAAGTAAGTAAGTAAGTAAGACGGAGAGCTTTTGCACTTAACAGAAATCGCATAACATCCGCACTACCTGGGGATAAGTCTGCCGCTTTGGTGTCGCCATCGCACGCAGGCAAGCGGCTATGGTCTGTCAAAGCTTAACAATTATAGTTGACCTGTCGTTCGCTAGATCGCCTGACCAGTCAGTCAGTCGTCTTTGAGTTTGACCATCATGTAATGACACAGCACGCATATCATGTATATGCCACAGAGGTCCGTGCACGTGCGATTGGCATAAGCTGATTGATGTGTCACGTGACTAACGGAGACGTGGATGTACTGATCTCTAACGTGCGCTTCGAATCATCTTGTAGAGTGTAGACTAAGAACTCTGAACTCTACGCCAAATGATCTCATTTGATCCGATTCTCTACAGAACTCACACACACACACACACACACACACACACTGTCTTCGTCTCTCTCTCTCTCTCTCTCTCTCTCTCTCTCTCTCTCTTGTAATGCCGATGCTTTTAAATTATTGATAAATATATAAAAATGTTTCACAAATTTGAGTGACGGTATGGGAAAATTAGTCATCTTGAGCCCTAGTTAGGGAGGGGGCATTGAGCAATATCGTCCCCAGTCTAAATTTCATCTGGGTGGGAAAGAAACTCGATAGACCCCCTCTTTACGGGGATCTCTGCTTGACTATCGAACACACCTACCGCTTAAACGCTTCGCCATGCATTGTCAATCGCAGATGCCACGACTCCGTCATCCAACGACGTCATGTACTGTAACAAGGCGACCACACATGACACATACAGACGGAGTGGGGGTGGGGGTGGGGGGTGCTAAGGATGGAATGCACAGCGAACGAAATCAGACGAAAGAAAAGATGGGAAATTGAGAAGAAAGATGCTGGAGAGCGATTCTGAAAGCAATAAAAAAAAGTAAGCGGTCGACTGTCGACATGCATAAGCGACAAATGGAACTTTGAAGCAAACGTCGCTTTTTCCGTTCTTCGCCTGTCAATCATTCCATCGAAGTCACGCGTCACGGCTCCTGGTCGTCTGGCGTAAGACAGCTGCCCGTCAGAACCCCTCCTCCCCCTCTGCATGCACATATCAGCGAAATCCATCACGTAGACACGCTTCCTAACGTATGGGCCTCTAACAGCAGTTTTGACATCACACGACCGAAGACCGAGCCAGGACTATAGGCCGTAAGTCTTATAGGTCTTCAGCTTTTCTCTTGGAAAATGCAGCCAACCTCCGGAAATAGACGCGTATTGTATACAGTGGCGTAGCCAGGATTGCAGAATGGGGGCGCAACGACATTTTCGGACCAAACGTCTTGACGAGGAAATAAAATGGCCGTCGTCTCAAGCGATTTTGGAGTTCGTGATTGCATACTACTGCCTCTACCCCTAAATACTACCCCTGACCCTAAAACTACTCCGATTTGCACGAATTTCATGACAGGTCGCGGTCCAAATAGGGGCCTGCTCCCCCTGTGGCTACGCCAATGATTGTACGTAGCGGTTCTCACACAGGACAGATCCTATAGATTTTGTTGTTGCTATTATTATTATTATTATTATTATTATTATTATTATTATTATTATTATTATTTATTATTATTATTATTATTTATTATTATTATTATTATTATTATTATTATTATTATTATTATTATTATTATTATTATTACCCACCGATGACTTAGTGTGCTCGCCGATCCTTTGCTCCATCGTCAACTGCCTCTCCTCCAACCCAGTGTTTATTCTAGGCCTTCTCTGGGGAGGAATCCCCCGCCAAGTTTGAATCCCCCCAAAAAGTTTTTTTGACATTTTGGCTAGTAATATGACCTCCCAATGTCTGCCCACCCCCCATTTTTTTAAAAATCACCTCTCCCCGAAGTTTAGGCGGACCTCCCCAATATCTGTTCCCCCTCCCCAAATTTTTAAAAATCACCTTCCCCAATGTCTAGGTGGCTAGAATAGCCATTGCCTTCAACCGCTTCTCTGAGAGACGCCTAGCAGTAGTCGCCGCTCGCAGACGACAGCCTCTCTCTCTCTCTCTCTCTCTCTCTCTCTCTCTCTCTCTCTCTCTCTCATCCGACGATGAAGATTCTCGGCCGAGCAGACGACAGGCAGTTTCCCATCCAATCGGCGCTGCTCTCCTTCAGTAGCGTTCCTTCGCTGCCTCCAACTATTTCCTAGATACGCTTCTCAAAGCGTCCGGAAAAATATATTGGCAACATTCCGAAGTTCACAACGCAGTAAGAGCTTCACCGTAATGGACTCGGTTATAACGTATACTCGGTTATTAATAACCCCTTAACTGCGGATCCCGGATATATCCGTCCATTTTACATTGAGTTACAGTTAAATACACGGTTAAGGGGTTAAGTATCGCAATGTACTGCACCGTGTGACGCGCTACCTTATTGGATGGTATTCCATATAAAGTACTTCGGATTATAACGTACTGAATTTTACGGATCCGTTAAGTACGTTTTAACGAGGTAGTTCTACCTGTACGTGTGTGTGTGTGTGTGTGTGTTCGTGTGTGTCTGTGTGACTTGTAATCCAGGATGTGGAGGAGGAAGAAGCCATGATGGCGGGAAGAGCACAACATCCGGAAAACGTCTTCTATTGGCTGATGAACACCCTCGATGACGTCATCGAACGCAATCCGAACGTTTCGTCGGCGACGCGCATAAACCTTCACGACCTCCTCCTCTCCCCGGGAAGCGGCGGCAGCGGCGGCGGCGGCGGCGGAAGAGGAAACGCCAGCGGCGGCGGGGGCGGAAACGAGCTGCTTTCCACTTCCGGCGGCGGTCACCGGTCTTCCGGTCGCGTGGCGGCGCTCAGCGTGTCCTATCTGGCGATCTTCGCTCTGTCGCTCGTCGGCAACTCCGTCGTCTGTCACGTGATACGGCGCTACAGGCGCCTCCACACGGTCACCAACGTCTTCATCGCCAACCTGGCCGTCAGCGACATCTTCGTGACGGTCCTGAACGTCCCGTTCCACGTGATGCGCCACCTGTCGGACGACTGGCCGCTCGGGCAGTTCATGTGCCGTCTGGTCAGCTTCGCGATGACCGTCTTCGTGTACGTGTCGACCTTCACGATGACCGTCATCGCCGTTGACCGCTACGTCGTCATCGTCCATCCGTTCAGACCCCGGATGTCCGTCAAGGTCGGCGCCGTCGTCGTCGTCGTCATCTGGACGCTGGCCGGCGTCATGTCGTCACCGTACGCGATCTTCGCACAGGTGATGCATGAAACGTCTCGTTCAATCATCATTCGTTTATTCATTCATTTATTCATTCATTCATTCATTCGGTAATTTGTTCTGTAACTTGTTCACTAATTTGTACGTTCATTAATTCACTCATTAACTCGCTCGCTCACTCATTCACTTATTCATTCACTCAATCATATATCCATTCGTTCACTCATTAACTATTTCATTCATTCATTCATTTACTCATTCACTCAGTCATTTAATCAGTCATTTACTCATTCACTCCGCCATTCACTCATTCATTTACTCAATCACTCAGTCATTTAATCAGTCATTTATTCACTCACTCGATCATTTACTCATTCACTCAGTCATTAATTCGTTCGTTCAGTCAATATCTAGAGTCCTGGTTTCGTCGTTAGGTGCGTGATGTTGGTCTTCTGCTGCGATCCAGTTCCCGATGTAGCTTCGTCTTTCCGGAACCTTCGGAAACCTTCGAACGCAACCTGACGGCGTCCACGTTCGTCGTCCAGTACGTCCTTCCGATGACCTTGACCTCGTTGGCCTACGGTCGCATCCTGTCCTGCCTCTGGCTGCGCCGTCGCCGTCTGTCCCTGGGCCAGCCGACCACCGCCGGCCAGCGGTCCGGCCACGCGCGGACCACCCGACGGGCCGTAGCGATGCTGATGGTCGTCGTCGCCGTCTTCAACTGTACCTGGCTCCCCTGAACCTCTACCACCTGCTGACCGACTTCCACCCGGGCCACTTCCACCACAGCAGCACCGTCTTCGTGTGCCTGCACTGGATCGCCCTGACCAGCGTCAGTCTCAACCCGTTCCTCTACTGCTGGATGAACGAGTCGTTCAGGGGCACCTTGTCGTGGTGCTGCTGGAGGAGGAGGAGGAGGAGGCAAAGCAACCCCCGCTGGCCCCCGCCTCCTCCGGCCGCCGAACGCAGGGCCGTCCTAAGGACCCCGGAGGCGGCGGGGGCGCCGACAGACATCGAAGGTGACAGGCGGGGAACGCGCTACGATAGAATAGGTGGGCAGGGTAACTGCATATATATGCCTTATATAGGGACAGTTAGACCCCGTTATGACGCACTCGGATAAGATTGGGATCCTCGAGAAACACTGAAATGGTTTTCACAAAGACTATCTTAGCCTTCTAAACCACTTGAAATATGACGTTATTATTATTATTATTGTTATTGTTATTATTATTATTATTATTATCATTATTACTACTACTACTACTTCTACTACTACTACTACTACTACTACTACTACTACTACTACTACTACTACTACTACTACTACTACTACTACTACTACTACTATTATTATTATTATTATTATTATTATTATTATTACTATACTAAATATTTAACTCATTTTATACCAATTTGTTTTTTGTTGTATTTGTATGTGTGCTTTTCTGTCTGTGTACATATAGCAAAGGATCCACTGTTTTAGGAGGTGGTAATCTGCGATTTATGCGCCAAAAGATGGGACCAATAAGGCGCTCTGACGGTATCGACGGAGGACTGTGTCAAGGTCAAGGTCAAGTCCGAGTTCAAGGACGTCGACGTCAAGGTCAGCGGCATCGGCGAACGACGACGTCATGTCCGGCAGATGAGTCGCCGCCGCCCCTCGATGACGTCAGAGAGTACTTTGTCGTCTGCCTCGGGAGGCGGCAGACGACTATTCGCCTCCGAGCGGAGTCCACCACCACCACCACCACCACCACCGAAGGAGGAGGAGGATGAGGAGGAGGACAATCAGACGATAGAGATCAGCATCCTGTGTCTGCCTCCTCCTAATCCTCCTCCTCCTCCTCCTCATCCGAGGACTCAACCGGTGTCCCTCAGCAACCGCTTCGACTACCTTCAGCCGAGCACGGCGCATCCCACCTGTAACTATCGCGACCAGACGTCGATCTGATTCAGTCCAATCATGGGCGCCCGCACATTAGGGCAAGAGGAGGGGGGGACCCTGCAAAATGAAAATACCAATATTTTACGGTGAAATTTGAAAACCTTGATAAAATATTAACCGTGACCATTAATAATGTGTCAAAATGTGTTTTGCCCCTTCTGGAAAAATTTCTGTGGGCGCTGATGAGTCCAATGTTCCCCCCCAACCCAAACAAACCGATCGCATTTCTGGTACATCCATGCAGTAGGCCTACGTGCGCACTGAGGGGGGGGGTGGGATTTAGGAGATTTTGTCTATGTACGCTGTGCAAATGGGGAAGGGTGGTTGAAAAATGCTTTTTTGCGTACGTACTTTATATGGATGAGCCCTTAACGATAGTTTTATGGTGGAACGGTGCGGTTATATAGACACATTAATACGGTGGAAAGTGACGGATTTTTCTAGTCCACTGACATCACTGCAAGGCGTTTGAGGGTTCTAAAGAGAAATTTGGGTGAAATATCGACATAAATTTTTGGGTCGCCCGAAAAATTTTCATGGACTATATATAGTCCACGGTTTTTTTTCGAAATTTGAGCGAAAATTTGTGGTGTCGTAGAGATTTCATATTTGCACCGATTGAAGCCCCGTCGATGCCTACAAGGAATCTGGACCCGCTTTTTGGATATCTATCGCTTTAAAGGGTTTTAAAATCTATACAATGTATAGCCACCATTATTATTATTGCCAATATAGACAGGGGCGGCGCTGGGTTTTGTTGGCTGGGTGGATCTAATGCAATCTACACAACTAGAACTCGGCTCAAACTGCCCCTCGCCCCCTCCAATCAAAACTTCTCTGTGGATTTTCACGATTTGCTCGGGTGTCCCTGCCCGAGGCTGGGTGGGTCCGGACCCGCGGACCCGCGGACCCACCCTCTTAGCGCCGTCCCTGACGGTGCCCACTGTAGACTGTTTTGCACGGAATTGCGAATAATTGTGTTTGCTTTTTTCTAGTATCAAAGATAGCAGATGTAGCGGACAAACAATAGAAGTAGGAATAGGGGGCTTCTTCTACACAGGAGAAATCCTACCTTAGCCAGTTAGCAATAGTAGTAGACTAGTAGTAGTATATATATATATATATATATATATATATATATATATATATATTGTGATAAAGGGGTAGATTGGAAGCATAGATAGCAAAATGATTGGAATGTTGGTAGGTTTGTATGTGAAGTTTATTATGTTTGCTCTATGTTTATGTGAGCAAATAGAATTCACGTTATAGAAGGCGTGATGAGACGACGGGCGTCATTGGTCGCAAGAACAGGCAGTTACGTTTTGAAAGTGCGTCTTTTTCGAAGAAGAAGAGTTCGACGGTGGCCGAAGAAGAAGGCGGACGTTCGATTGCCTGTTCTTCGTTGTTTTAGTTTAAATTGCTTTTATTTAAATCTGAACCGAGATTTCAGTTCGCTTAATATTCGTGAATTAGTATATCGAATTGGTTTTCGTGCAAGGGCACATTTGTTTCATTTTCATTGATTTTGTGTGGAAGCTGTTATCAGCTGTTATTTATATTAGTAACTAGTTGCTAAGATAGTTGCTGTCGCTGGACGTTTTAAAACATTGATTAGAGTTATATAGCACTGCCTATTGATAGCCGCTATGGCGGAAGAGTTGAATATTTAATTAAGATTAAAGTGATATTTTATAATAAGAAGAGTTTTGTCCGTTAAAATGTACGAGTTAGTGCCAAAGTAGTTTCCCCTAGACAAGTAAGTAAGTAAACGAGTCCTATTTAGGTCGCTGCTCGTCACATGTGGGTAGGCTCAGGTCCGGTAGATTTGAATCTAGTTGTAGGTTGTCGTCGCACAAGGGTAAGCGGGCGACGCTGCTCCACTCCGTGTAGTAAGAAAAGCAGAATTTTAGGCTCTTTTACTTAATTAATTGAGGAGGCCTAGTGAATTTTAAGAGTGAAATAGGGTTTGAGTTTTGTCTCCCCGTTCATTGTAAGTAGTATCAGTAGTTTAAATTGATTATTACTGCTTTTGTGTTGAATATTGCTGTGTGTTTTGATTAGTTGTTTTGCATTGAATTTGTATATTCTGCATAACTTTAAGTATGGAAAACCCAGCACTCCCTGATGCATGGTCGGTTGAAGACATTTTATCTATGAATGTAGAAGACTTAAGGGAAAATTTGCTTTCAAAAGGGGTCGAAATGAGGGGTAACAAGGACCAATTGAGGGGCAAAGCTGATTAAATTATGTGTGACAGGATTGGGTGAAGACAGACAAGATGTTGAGAGTGTTGGCAGTAGGACTTCTCAAAATTCCAACCATAATCCAATAGAATCTGAGGCCATTGTCCTTAAGAAATTAGAGTTAGAGATGCGTAAGTTAGAACTTGATGCTCAAACTCAAAAAAGCTCAACTTGATGCCCAGCTTCAGCAAGCTCAACTTGATGCCCAGACCCAAAACTCAAAAAGCTCAACTTGATGCCCAGCTTCAGCAAGCTCAACTTGATGCTCAGACCCAAACTCAAATTCAACAAGCTCAAATTCAACAAGCTCAAATCCAGTCCAATGAGAAGATTGAGTTGCATAAGTTGACCTTGCAAAGTGAGTCAGTAAGTAGTGATAGGACTAATGCAGGTAGTTCTGATAAAGCTAGTGAAAATGCTAGAAAGCACTCCCTAGGTTTAATGAGAGTACAGATATTGACTCCTACTTGACTCTGTTCGAACGAACAATGCTGAACTTCCAGATTGAGAAAAAAATAAATGGCCTGCTATGCTTCAAACTCAGATAAGTGGTAAGATCTTAAAAGTCTTTGTAGAACTGACTGCTGAGCAGGTCCAAGACTATGACTTTATCAAAGAAGCCATCCTAAATATGTTTCAATTGGTTCCCGAAGCATATAGATTAAAGTTCAGGCAGCTCAACAAGGACCAATCTGAAACGTATACACATTTTGCAACTAGGTTAAATTGGCCTTTTCAGAGATTTTTACTTGGTCATAAGGCTCAAGATGACCCAGAAAAAATCAAAGAATTGTTTAAAATGGAACAATTTTTGAACAAGGTTGATAATGTTCTGAAAACTTGGCTTATGGACAAACAAGCCAATTCACTTGTTGAATTAGCTAGATTTGCTGATCAGTTTGTTGCTATTCACAGAAATTATTCAAATAGCAGTGACACATACAACAGACACAAGTTTGCTCCAAATGCATACAGACATGAGCACAATGCAACCCAATCAAATAGATACAACACTGATAGAGACAATGCCAACAGTTGCACTAATTGGAGATATCAATTAAATCAAAATGTCACTTCTAAGACATTGCCAGATGAAAATAATGCCAATTTGAGAAATTTTCCACATTCCAATATACAGGGGAGGAACTCAAATTTCAGGAGTGGTAAAAAATTGCCCTCAACCCAGAAATGCGCATTCTGCCATAGGAATGGACATGGTTTAGACCAATGTTTTGCTTTAAAACGACAGAGAAATGAAAAGGCAAATTTTGAGCCAGGCTCAAATTTTGCTGGTCCAAATGTAAACTTTGTGCAACAAGTTACACATAGTTTGGACACAGTACCAACCAGTTTCAGACCCTATTGTTCCCAAGCTACAATTGTAAATGCAGACAAACAAACAAGACAAATTATTTCTTTTCGTGACACAGGTTCATCGCAGACTCTAATCAGTAAAGAACTATAAATCCTGATGAATACAAAGATACAGGCGAATGTCGTTTTGATTAAAAGGTATAACTGGGGATGTTATCCAAATTCCTTTGGTGTTGGTGAATCTCGACTGTGCGTGGAGAAGTGTTGTGTGGTCTCATCGATCAATTACCCCATTCGATTGATGTTTTGATTGGAGCTGATGTGGATTGTCGAGTTGATGAGGAACTAAATGTGACTCGGGCTAAAATCAAATCATTAATTGATCTTGAGAAAGATTCATTAGATAAGAAAGCAGAGGTCACATATAATCCAGATGATTATTATAATTTTGATTTTAATTTAGAGGGTCTGTTTGAGGACGACTTATTGGGGTCTACTGTAAATTCACAGTGTGTTGATGCTGATGATGTAGCTCCAAGTCCTGTTGATGAGGAGGTTGTTTTTGATGAGTCAGGTGACTCCAGTGGTGTCCAGGACCCATGGTTTTTCTGATGATGTTGTTGTTGGTGGGGTTCCATGAGGTTGAATCGCCCAGTAGTTCCACAGGTTTTTCCTAATGATGTTGTTGATGGTGGTTCAGGAGGTTGAACCATCCAAATAGTTTTTGGATGATGGTGTGGTTGGTGGTTCAGGATTTTGAATCGGCCAAGTGGTTTATTGAATCGGCCAAGTGGTTTATTGAATCGCCAAGTGGTAGTTTGAATCGTGTGGGTTATTGAATCGGCCAAGTGGTTTGTTGAATCGTCCAAGTGGGTCATGTGATGAATTTATTTGGAAAGACTTGTCTTTGTCCCATGATGACCTAGTTTTGCAACAGACTGATGAGAGTCTGAAGATGTTATTTGAGGAAGTTGTTCTGTCGGATTTAGGTTTTTGCAGATCATTGCCCCATTGCAAATCCATAGGCGTCTTTTAGAATTGTCACATGACATTCCGGCGTCCGGACAGAACTACACAAAATCAAACAAAGAATCATTAAACACTTTTATTGGCAATCAATTAACAAAGATGTTAAGGAATATGCACGCACATGCGATATATCCCAGAAACTCAATGCAAGTAAATGCGGTAGCATTGAACAATCCCAGGGGAATGACCTATGTGTTTGACCGTATTGCTGAAGACGTCGTAGAATCAGTTCCGGAGTACAGCAAGTGCAACAGGTGGTTGTTGACAAAAATGGACTTGTGTGCTCATTACCCAGATGCAATTCCCGTTCCCGCGCATACAGGACAGAAGTACCCGGTGTTGTTTGCCCAAAGAGTTCATTACAGTCCCAGGTAGTGATGTCATGTCAGAAATCAGGCAGAATTACGTTGACTTCATCCCAGTCAAGAAAAACAAATGCTGTTGTGGCATGTAAATCTTTTGAAGTTTCATGTTGGTAGAGAGAAAATGTTTCACAATGAAAGTGAACAAGAATTTGTTAAAACTGTTGCATGCACAGTTACAAACCCACTTGAAACTGCCAATGCAATAGAAACAACAGAGAACGTCCAGTGTTCTTTTGAAGAACTGGTACTGACAAAGCAAAACATTTGGGTTCAGGTCTAACAGAGGAATTGAAATCTCTGATTATGCAACATGAACAGATGTTCAACAATAAACCTAGACAGACTGATCTTATAGATATGAGATCTTTCTTAAACAATATGCTCAACCCGCATATGTTTCATCACATAGACTAAGTCCTGACAACACAAAAGTTGTCAATGGAGAAAATACCCAATTGTCAGTTGATTGGATGACTAAACATAGCATCTCAGTGGAAGCTGATGGAAAGTCAGTTGTCTATAATTTAGAGGATTATGGTTGCAATGATCCAGTATTGTTGGGTCAAGACCCTTTGAAGCGCATAATTAGGGAAATGCCAAAGACATTCTCATGTGTGAGATATGTAAGTCCCTTGAGACCCGATAGGAAGCCTATATATTTTTCAGTACAGTGCAGTAGTTTTGCTGAGTTTCTTAGGTTATGCTTAATACAGCATCTAATGATTATGAGTTTTGCTCATAGACTGATTTACTCTTGTACTTTATTGATACTTAAGTATGTATGGATGTCCTATAGAGTTAAGTTGACCATCAGAATAGGTAGGATAAGGAACTAGTTAGGCGTTGTAAGTAAGTGTTGGAAGTAAAAATAGAATGTAAGTGTTACTGTAGCTTAAGCTAAGTTAGGATAGTTTTGTGATATAATCACTTAGAGAGCATAATTTTTGCAGTTGTTCTCAGTGGTTGGTTCTTGTTTATTCCTTTGTAATATTAATTCCATTTTGGATAAGTTGAAATTGGTGTAAGCCAAAGTTTGCTTCGCAATTTCCTTTGGATGTCGTCACAGCCATTGCATCTGAGTTGACGTGGTGATCCACCACGTAGGCTCGAGTGCTAGGGGTGTGATAAAGGGGTAGATTGAAGCATAGATAGCAAATGATTGGAATGTTGGTAGGTTTGTATGTGAAGTTTATTATGTTTGCTCTATGTTTATGTGAGCAAATAGGAATTCACGTTATAGAAGGCGTGATGAGACGACGGGCGTCATTGGTCGCAAGAGCCGTTGCTGAAGGCAGTTACGTTTTGAAAGTGCGTCTTTTTCGAAGAAGAAGAGTTCGACGGTGGCCGAAGAAGAAGGCGGACGTTCGATCGCAGCGATTCGTGCCTGTTCTTCGTTGTTTTAGTTTAAATTGCTTTTATTTAAATCTGAACCGAGATTTCAGTTCGCTTAATATTCGTGAATTAGTATATCGAATTGGTTTTCGTGCAAGGGCACATTTGTTTCATTTTCATTGATTTTGTGTGGAAGCTGTTATCAGCTGTTATTTATATTAGTAACTAGTTGCTAAGATAGTTGCTGTCGCTGGACGTTTTAAAACGCATTATTGATAGCCGCTATGGCGGAAGAGTTGAATATTTAATTAAGATTAAAGTGATATTTTATAATAAGAAGAGTTTTGTCCGTTAAAATGTACGAGTTAGTGCCAAAGTAGTTTCCCCTAGACAAGTAAGTAAGTAAACGAGTCCTATTTAGGTCGCTGCTCGTCACAATATATATATATATATATATATATATATATATATATATAGTAGTAGTAGCAACAGCAGCAGCAGCAGCAGCAGCAGTAGTAGCAGCAACCTCAGCAGCATAGGCCTACTGTAGTTTAAAATTCTGACTCTCGAGTCTCGACGCTGCTCATAGAGGCTTGTTATTCAACGGTCTAGAATGCCCAGGCTCTCACTAACAAGAACGCTCGAAGAAACCCAAACTCTACTTACTTAATATTGACATGGCTGGTTTTCGGAGTGATCGACGCCTTTTAAAAGATATCGGGGACTGTCTGGAAAATCTTACGTTCTAGATCTCCTTTTATTAGAAGCTTAGAAGCAGAAGTAGAAATTCGCAATATTGTGTTTCAGCGGTCTCTTCTAGTGGATTACGACGTATGCGATAGGCCCACTCTAGCTTGTCAGCAACTGATCTTATTTCAAGGTAAAAAGACTTGAATCATTTTAAGATCTATTAAATGCGGGTGCGTAACAGTGGCGGACATCTTTAAAAAATAATTGGAGGGTTGGACAGCCATCCAATACCAAGCATGTCGATTTCAGATAGCTAGGGGTCGGACAGGTTGGCTTCTGCCAGTGCATGTGTAGGTTGAAAATAAAAGGCCGGTAACAGGTGGTGGGTGAGTAGGGGAGCGGACTTTGTGGAAATCTGTGTAGGCCTAGACCCATTCAACATCGTATCCAGGTTCGATTCCAGGCACTCGCATGTCCATCGACCAGTAGCGGTTCTAGCTGGGAAAAACTGGTGGCTATGCCCCTGCACAATGACCGTCAATACTTTCCAACTGCTAAAAAACAGAAAAAGAGTCTGGCAAGAGAAAAATGGTAGTCAACTGTTAATATATTGTCGGGGCAAAGGCGCAAAGCTGAAAACTGGGGGCTTCAGTCCCATGCAGATCCACTCTAGCACCGCCACTGACATCGACGCAGAGTGGAAATTAAAATGGCCTGCACACTGGCGCAGTTCCTTAGGCTGATGATTGCTGCCTTAACAAAAGGCGCTACGTAAACGTAATATTTCAATTTCTCAGAGCAATTTGTGTCAAAGGCAGTAGGACCGGGACTCGGTTTATTGAACCATATAATTTAAAAGGGCGTGTTGAGCGTTTACCTATAGTGGCATGGGAATTTTCCAGAACCCTTTGAGGGTACCGGGTAAACGTCGTGTACCCCAAAAGGGTTAAATCGAATATTTATTAGTGCTCTGAAAATTTGTCAAAATAGTCTACCGGTATGCTAGTTCGTCTATTAAAATTTGTCGCAACTGGAATACTGATTATGATTAATAAGTACTCAACTTGAGAGGAATGATGCTACTGTGATCGATTTGTAGACCAGTAGTCACTAGATGGAAGGGGTCAGACTTGCATCCCTAATAAAAAACCATTGCGCTATATAAATTGTTTGTCCACGAGGTCATGACTCATGCGCAGTGATTCACGTGTTCGAGCGACGATATTAAGAGAAACATTTGGAAGACATTTGCTGCCCCAAATTTTACCGGTTAATCGGATTTTCCGCGGATTTTCTCGTCGTCGAACGGAGGACTAATCGTCGACCCAATGGCGGAGCCGGAAGATCAGAATCTGGACGATTTCTTTGCGAAGAAAGACAAGACGAAGAAGAAGACGGCAAAGACTCGCATCACACCAGACGATATTGAGACACAGATGGAGAAGAAGCTGAAGAAGAAGTCTTCGTTGGCCAAGAAGAAGGACAAAGATTCGGCGAACAGCGCACAGTCGTCCGTCCTGGACGTTAAAATAGAGGTATTTTCTAAGATCTTTCGACTGCTGGTTCTCACACAGAGCCGGCCCTACTAAACAACTTTAGACCTTATTATTATTATTATTATTATTATTATTATTATTATTATTATTATTATTATTATCATTTATTATTATTATTATTATGAAGTTTTGTTGTGGCGCTATAGAAGTTGATTGGATCGTTTTCTGTGTTCTTTTTGTGCTGGATTCAGCATTTTCATTTTCATTGTTTATGTTGTGCCTGGTTTCGAAGTATCGCAGCTTACATACATACATACATACATACATACATACATACATACATACATACATACATAAGTATATATATATGTATATATATATCTATGTGTGTGTGTTTGTTTATATACTATATAGTATAAAAAATTATACATGTATTCACTGTTATGTGAGATGAAGGGAATGCTTCTTTAGTTGAAACTTAATTCTATTTGTTCAGTTCACTGTCTGCACAATGTGTATTTTGTTTGTGCTATAGAGTTTAGTATGGTGAATGTAAATGTTCTGTTTATATTAGTCCTTGCTGAAAATTCATTATATTATGATGTTACTTCTGAAGTTGGAAGACTTATTATGCATATTTGGCCTTTTAGTTATTTTTAGAATAGGTTATTTATAACTTAATGTGTATTTTTTAATTTTTGGCTATTGTTTGGTGAAAGAAAATCTTGAAATTTTCAGGATGATGGAGAATGGAAGGAGGTAGAGGTGGAAACAGAGAAAGATTTGTCTGATCTGAGAATTCAAAATTTGAAGATTATGTAAGTACAATTCGCACCAATGACATATAATTAATCCAGCGTTTCAGAATGGGAGAAAACACCATCGCTTATGTATACATTCAAGTTCCATTCAGACTTACTTGGGGATTTGGGGCTTGTTATAAACACACAATCGATCGTGTGGAATGAAATTAAATATGTAGGGCTGAATATCACTGGTTAAATGCAATATAAAAAATGGAGCAAATGTCTAGAAATAGAGATTTACATGATCAGTTATTCCCAAAGAATAAAGCCAGTCTTTTTCACTTCTTAATTGAATATAATATGGCCATCAGTTAGAAGAAATACTAAGATGAATGATTAAGGTTGTGATAATTTAAAGATCAAAAGATGAAGAGGATAAAGATCGACAAAATAGCTGTCAGAGTGGCGATGAAGGCGATGAGACGGGTGGCAGGGATGTCCCCCAAGGCCCCTGGAAATCATTTGCCGCCGCGACTCCTGCAACTTCAAACGTCACTCCTTCAGAGAAAGGTACAAATGCAATTTTATTTTTAAAATGTATTCCGTTGAGATAGTATTTATTGAACTGTTGGGTAGTGTACTTTTATTGTGCTCCACATCTCTTGCCTTATGCTAATTCATATATACAGCGTAATGTCAAGTAAATTGCCTATGGATGAGAGAATTTTGAAAGCACCCTCTGCCTGCTGTCGTTGTAGTTAAATAACGAATGAAGAGTTTTGGAATAAAGCAATGACTATTTTGTTGTTGTTGAAAGCTAGTACTTTGCCTTATTCTGCTAAAGTTGCTTAATTGTTAGAAAATGAAAAATTTACTGCTTTATAAGTTGAGTGACTCAAGTTGCATTAATTAATTTCATTTACCAACATCTTAAATATAGCTGGAATGCTTTCAATGAAGTTTTATCCGAATTACGAATCGTGAAACGAAAACAAAACGTTGAGACAATAGTAGAGATGCACTAGCTAATATAGGTGTATCGAATATTACTGCTTTGAGGAAGTCATTCATTCATTCATTACAGAACCCCTTTCAGTTGAAATTGAGTATTAACCCTTAAACTGCCCAACCAAGTATATGCGGTTACATTGCATATAGTTACAAAGTATCTGGTGTTTAGGGGTTAACTCTGTAGCATTGGTAATATCTGTTCTGTTCTAGTGTAAGTAAGATCACTCGAGCCATACTTGTTTTTATTTAAAATAATGGACGATAATACGGTTTTAACAGAACTGGAATTGCACTTTTGTAACATAGAATTCTGCCTTTTGACGCTTTGATTTTGTCGCAGTTCCGGCGGAACCGGAGAAGGAAACTCCGAAGACGAGTACCGGTAGTACAGGTAAATACGTTCCACCTGGCGCTCGCCGTGCCCAGCAGACGACTCCAACGGTTTCTTCAACTGGATACGGGAGCAGGAAAAAGAATATCGCGCCGAACGTCAACAGTACGGATGACTTTCCCTCGCTGACTGCATCTGCTACCGATCAAGGGTAACAACGGCAACAAATCTTGTTTTGTTAACCCCTTCACTACCAGTATGACTTGTTGACAAGTCAACTTACTGGTTGATGTTGGGATTTAGGGTATTTTGTGCATACCGTGGAAGAGAAAGGGTTAATCAGCCTATGTTTGCTGGTCGTGTGTTAGTGTCCAGAAAGGCAGCGATAAATTTAAAAAAATGCTTTGTGCCTGATTGATGGCTCAAAGTGTACATTTGCAAATACTTTTTCTGTGCTGTAGAATTTTTAAAGTGATTTTATTCAGCAGATATTTTTGTGTGCTTATTCACTTTTTGGCGTTAAGTATAGACGAGTTCAATAATTAATTATCAGCATTTATATCTCTTTATTCAATTTGGATTTTCAGATTTGGTTATGAGAAATGCTAGTATGAACTGCAGTACTGAACAGACTTTCAACTGTTCTGACCACTCACCGAGTCCAATAGTTAAATTTAATATGAGATTGTGTCACGTTCAATAATATGCATCTTTAGTTTGCACGCAGTTGCCTCGTCTTTCTTCTTTAAATGTACGTATGAATTTCAGGGACTTTGCGAGTCACGACTTTGAGAAGGTAAAAAGTGGAGGCCGCCAGGTTGAAGATCCGTCCAACAACAGGCCGGCTAAGCTCTCACTGGACAACAAATACGGTGCTCTAGAGAGCATGGAGGGCAGAGACAGCTAAAACCAACGACTGCTTTAAAAGATTCCAGCTAAGCCAATCTTATGTGAAATCTGTGGTGACAGGGATACTGTGGCTGAATTCTGTGAAACGCTAAATGATTTATGGGTTCAAAGTTCCTGTCTGATCATTGTCTTTTGTTGTTATTATATTTAGCTTTTAGTTGTTTCAAGGGCCTCTGCATGCAATTGTACAAGCTTACCGTTTAATTGAAGAACAGCTTGGAGTTTCCGTAGCGCAATTCAGACATGTTTGATAGGTCTCAGTTTCGAGGTTCGCATTAGCGTGATCCCGAAATTTTGGATGCCATTATTTATTGTCACTTCTACTTCAACTAACTGTTTGTTATGGTTACTTTACACCATATAATTATTTTATGTTGAGCAGTCAGCTTACTGGAATTTGGATTAATGTAGACCTATGCTAGATAAACTGTAATTTATTATTAGAATTTGTTAAAGGTTTGACTTTTTGCACTAATCAGTACATACTTTAGGAAGAGGTGTGTTGAATGCAGTTGATGAACTGCACTGTACAGTCGAACCCCCGCAGATGCATACCGGATAAATGCTTAATCCTCCTAAGTACACAAAAACTGACTGACTGTTCATGTTTGATTAGTGAGAATGCTTAAAATCGCATATTTTGGGTGTGTGCTTATGATTGATGCAAAACAGACGCGGTGTACTTTGGTGGGTTTGATATTTCACGACTTATTATTTTTTATGTAAAATTATGGACAGATTTGTTGGCATAAAATTTAAATCGGCTGCTGATTTGAATAATTAAATAAGAGTTTTGAAATGTCTGTCAATTGTATGTTCTGTTAATCAGGGGCACCCACAGAGGGAGAAGGAAGCAAATGCTCCCTAAAAAAGCTAGGGGGAGCAAATTTCCCTCCCTCCTGAGTTTTGGTTTCACGTTAGGGGTGGGGAGGGAGGACAGGGAAGGGCGGAAGCTGCTCTCAGCAGGCAGGGAGGATGGGCAGTGTTTATTCTAGCCACCCACCTTGACATTGGGGGAGTTTACATGTTTGGGGGATATGGTTTGTCTGCCCAAAAACCTTGACGCAACATATAGAAATTTTTGGGGGGTATTTTCAAACTTTGGGGGAAATCCCCCCCCCCGAAAACAGGCCTAGAATAAACACTGAAGGATGGGCACCCCTGCCGTGAATGGGCAACTTACGAGTGTATAAAAGCATAGCTAGCTGCATGAGAGAAGTATTGAAGTGAATTTGTTCATTTTCTTTCACTAAAAGCAATCCGGCCCGCAGCAAATAAACGAAAAACTTGCACAAGTCTACTAAGCCTACCATTTTCAAGGAATTTCTTTCATTGTCGTCTATATTATAGAGACATGAATTTAATTATCACATCAGAAATGCACAGGTTTCGTGTATATCACAGTAGTTAAAAGCCACTGCAACTGATATTCTGCAATCTTCCTTATGCGCCGCAGCATAATTAGGCAATAAATAGTCGTTTATTGACAGCTACTCAAACGCCATATTTTACTCAATTTAATTTCTTTTGCTTGCGGCCCGCCGAGCCAGCCTTCAGTAGCCATTAACGTGGCCCCTGGCTAAACAGCTTTGGAAACTCCCTGCACTAAGGGAACGAGTTGTCCAACCCTAGATCAGGCTTTAATTGTGAAAACTCATTCAACTGCTGTTAAGACCAAGCTGTTAGCTCTTGCAAACGAGTAGGGGCCTTGGAGGCCCACTTTTCAAACGCAAAATCATTTTGACCTGTTTACAGCGTATAGCGAAATGGTAATTTAAAAATTAAGCCAGCTGATGTCCGACCTTCTCGTCAAATGTGACAGTGGCGTAGCCAAGATTTTCGGAAAGGGGGTTTTGGTTTTGTTTTTGACAGCGACCAAGTTTGAAAAATCCTGAAAAAAAACGTTACAAGCTAAACAAAACGTTATCACCTCTAAGGACTGTTTTTAGCGAGGATGACAAGGACGAAAAGGTCCTCCAAGGACAAGGACGCCTTCTCAAGCACAAGGACCACAAGGACTGACCCCAAGGACAAGGATCAAGGACAAGGAAAAGGACCAACTTCTGTCAGACAAAAAGTCAGAAAGGTAAAAACAAACACAATTTAAACCAAAATTAGAAAAGGAAAAAAAGAATTTGTAAAACATAGTGTAGTCAACAGCAATCTGCATTTATAGCCGACTTTAGCCACCTAGCTATGTTATTGACCTCAAGAAATTGAAGTTTAATAATAATAATAATAATAATAATAATAATAATAAAATAATAACAATAACAATAACAATAAACGAACAAGTGTTTCCAGCAGCTGATCAGTCATGCACAAAAAATTACATGGAAGCCGACGTCAAAAACAAAGAATTCTGCTAAAGAATTTTTCAACTGGTATTATAAAGGAAACAATGACTAAACATTTTAGTTAGAGTAACTCAAAGCAAGGGTTTATAAATCCACATAACCTTGGAACATAATTATCAACAATTGAAAATGGTATACAAGTAATTTGGTCCCCTTTTCAAGGACTAAGTTACAAGGACCAGGACAAGGACCGATCTGCAAGACGAGGATAAGGACGAGGACCGAACCCCAAGGACGAGGATGAAATGTGATGTCAAATTGGTCTTAAGGAGTGTTTTGTATCGTGGCGTTAAACAAACGACAAGGGGGTTGATGCAAAACAAACAACGGTTCAACCCCAAAAAAAGCCCTGAAAGTTTTGTATCGTAGTTCAAACGCGTGTGAACAAACAAGTTAAAAGGCTAGTAAGCCTAGTTTTTGCATCGATCGAAAAATCATCGATTTTATCAAACCGGTTATGCGCCGATTACAAGAGCTCGTAAGAATGCCCTCGACAGAAAATTGGGTTAAAATTTTCGGATAAGACTATCGGTCATCAATTTTTGCAATCTATCATCGAACATATTTCCTTTTTCCCACGAGCGGCACGCTATAAAATAGGCTGTCAACATATTTGCTGACGAAAAGTGAGACAGATTCTAAGAATATTGTACGTTGAACATATTAAGGATTAAGATGATGTGGTCCGTTGCCTTTCTCGCCCTACTGCTGTTCTCCGCCGTGGGCGCCGACATCACCGGAACCAACCCAGCTCCCGGGACCTGTCTCTGTTTCTCGACGTCGGGAGTCAACGTCAGAGACGGCCGTGCGTATGACGTCACATGCGGCGTCATGTATGACGTCATTCGAGTCACAATTTCATTTTTGTATAGTTGCGTCATACATGACGTCGACGTCGCGCACTGATTTTATCGATGAAAAATATGGTCCGTCGATCGCCCAAAATGTGTGGGGAGGGGCATTTGTCATATGGACATCAATGGTCTGGCATCCAGAACTGTTGCACGGAAGTTCCCAGTCCTTAATTTAATTACGATAAGTGTGCAGAAATTGTTTTCCCTGTTTAAAAATATGCTCGCCGGCGTTGTTTCAGCGTGTGGCAATGTCATCGGATCTGCCGGTTCGCCCCAGTGCTACGTCTACACAGGATCGAAGGTTACCTGTGATCTCAGCGGAACCACCTACGACTTCTTCGAATTCGATTGGGGCAGTCGGGTAAGAGGACAGAGGAATTGATCCGCAGATCTCCGCATGAGCCTATCGTGTCGACGGTTTATTTTGGGTCTTAATTTTTGCAATTAAAAATCTCAATCTTTTGCCTTTCGAGATATAGATTTTCGAGCGTTTGGTAGTTGTGAGGTTCGGTGTATGCTTTTAATTGGGAAGAATTTAGTGCTTCGTTGTTCCTGGGCCTGGCGACGCCCATGTAACGAACATTTTAAAGCATAGGCCTGCCGTAAATGCTCTAATAGGCCTAGAAGCCCCAGCAGATAGTAAAACAAATGGCTATAACCCATGGCTTGTGTGTCTATTGAAACCCCGACCTGTGCTCGAGACCAGGGTTATAGGCCTATTAGAGAATCTACGGTATATAAAGATATTCTTTATGAATGTTGTAGTTGTCTGTTCCTGACAAGTTTCACTGTCGTTAAAAATTGTTTAGCCTACTGGTCTGCTAATAGACTTGCGCTGTACTTGTGTTTTAATTACTCTAGAATGCATGGTCGGCGGGAACTTACTTGAACACAGCACCAGCTAGCTCATGTCAAAGTAAGAACAGGCCTACATTCGGATATGAACACCGATTCGTGAAACTGATAGTTAGGCCTATCGTTGGAACTGAAATACTAGCATATATATATACTGTTTTAATACACACGCTCAACTGTTTTAAGATCAATTGAACAATTGTATTGCAGCATCTTAAATGCTGTTTTAATTTTTGCACGAATTTAATAATAATTTATCTAGGCTGTCTATTTCCAGTAGCCCCAAAGCCCGTGTCGAATTCAAGATAAAGTTGATGGGAATCTTAAAATTTCTTAAACAGGTGGCTCTGGAACGTTTACCGACGCCTGCCTCAACTGTATCTGTGAGGTGAGAATAGTCTAGAGTAGCGTAAGATTTCCTAAGTTTAAGTACAGCGGCGTAGCCAGGATCCCGGTTTGCTCAAATCCCACAACTCGTTTTAGTACGAATAAGCTCTTTGTGATTACGCTAGTGAATACTGTAGTGGTTAAACCGCGCTTTATGATAAATCAAAAACCCTGCCGCCCAACATTGTCAGCGCTTTTGACAGATCGACCATGGCGAAAGTCTATCAAGTAAAACATAAATAATTCGTCATTAAAGTCTCTCTGCTTTCTTGCGCAGCTGAATCTGTCTCAACAGTTCACGGCATTATTTCCAAAGAGCCTGCGCGGATTTGTCTAGGCCTAATCTTCAGTTGGAATTTCAAATACCGAACCTAGTCTTTATACGCCTGTACTGCTCTTTCTGCTGCGTTAGATCGAATCGAACTGCAATCCAAACATCGGATGTCTGTGGGACGTTAACTCGTATAGTTGTGGACCTTACCAGATCAAGGAACCTTACTACATCGACTGCGGATCTCCAGGAAGCGGTAAAAAATTACCGGTCCAAATTTTCCATCAAAAGAATGTTTTTTTATTTGATGACTCAAAGACAAAGAAGGAGAATACAAGAATAGGCCTACTAATGAAAAAAGGCAGATAATGAGATAACACAGCAATAGGCCTACCATAATCTAAATGAATGGCCGCGGATAAAGCACATTGTTCTCACTAAACAAGGCAGATCCTACTGAACCACTCTAAAGTCCTATTGTTGATGTTGTTGTTATAATGATGATGATGATGATGATGATGATGATGATGATAATAATAAAATTATTATTATTATTATTATTATTAATTTTATTATTATTATTATTATTATTATTATTATTATTATTATTATTATTATTATTATTATTAAGAACTCGATTGCATTAGATCGTCTGTAGTTGCAGATAGTTGTGTAGGGTCTATGCCTATAGGTCTACGAATGTGTTAGACGTGTTGGTTTCGTAGACTGGGAGTCCTGTGCCAACGACATGGCTTGTGCCGAGACGTGCGTCCGAGCCTACATGGACCGTTACGGGACCTACTGCACCGGGGGCGTCACCCCCACGTGCGAAGACTACTCGAGAATCCACAACGGTGGTCCGAGCGGGTGCACCTGTTCTTGTACCGACGGCTACTGGGACAAGATAAGAGCCTGCTGTGGAAGTCAAACGGGATGCGATTAGACAGCGATTCAAAGAATCCTCATGTTCCAGCCAAAGGAATTAACTAACACACTGTGACTGTACCAACATACTGACAATAAATAGGCCTATAATAATAATGTAATAATTACAAAGTGATTTCACGAGGTGTAATAATGTAATAATTACAAAGTAATTTCACGAGGTTTATTGTAGACATTATCCTGTGTGGAAACCGCTATATGCTCTACATGTCGTAAGGACAGACGTAGTAATTGCACAAAGCTTCTGAAAATTTCTTAATAGATGAGAAACGCCTATTTATTCACTATTTGGTCTTAATTGTGGACTTTTAATCATAAACTAGTTCATATAGGTCTACAAAGCTCATTCTCAGTCAAGTAGGCCTACTTTTCGAAAAGCCGGTGAAACGTTAGGCTTAATACACATTGATATCAGCAAAAAGTATTAATATGATATTTCAACCCCAGTTATACCAATGGAAAATCAAGTCTTCAGTCGTCCACACATGACAATTACAGCTAGTATATGGTATTGGTACTTAGTTACTAAATCCATATTACAAACAAACGCTGCAATCGACAATGCAAACTAAACAGCGTATAAAAATCAGCAGTGCATATTAGCTATGCAGACGTTACCAGGAACTTACGTTCGGGGCGGGGATGTCCCATAATTGCAGGGGGTGTCAATGTCCAGTGTTTCATCTAGACTTATTGAATCCAAGAGGAATAGAATTGGGCGGGGTGGGGGTGGAGGGGGTTCGATTGACTGGCCCCCAGAAAAAGGAAAATACAAGTCAAAAATATGATTTCAGTTGTCATCTCTCCCGTTTTCATACGGTACATTCTATTTTTTGTGGAGTCAGTACTTATAATGGCTCAAGTTTCAATTTCCAGAGGGTGAATTTCCCCCTTTAGAATTTTAAATGAATAGTTTTAACATCAGTGTGGTGTTAACACCACACCTGGAAAGAGGTGTAGGGGCAAAATGTCTGTCACAAGCCGTGGGTGTAACCCCCACCCCGGCTGGGGGTTTAGGAAAATCCCTGCCTCCGAGGAAATAGCTGGCTGATTAAGTGCAAATAAATATTGATTCTCTGTTTGACATTAGCCAATGAAAGGACTATTGTTACAGTTTGTGTATAGATATGCAAACATTTCAACGGAGTGAAGAAACACTAGAATTAGAGTCATGTTTTCTTGTGTCCCCATCTTCATTGCGTCAAATTGTGCTAGGATTATCCATGTAGTCCGTCTCTATTATTTTATTCTATAGCATTTGAAATGCGACACGGTGGCGTTAGTGTGTACTGTGTAGTATGAAATGGTATGAAATAGTAGTAGTAGTAGTAGTACAGTGACGTTAGTGTGTAGTATGAAATGGCTGGGAGTGCTCTATTTCGAACAGTGCAGACCGAAATTGATGAAGATTTGATTGATTTCTCTTGCCAAAGTTAAAGCAATGAAGATGGAACAAGAGGAAAATGTGGATTTTGTCGGAGGATTTCATCAAATCGATCGTCTGCGTGAATAAATAAGTAGTAAAGCTGGTCCTTAATTTTTAGTGGGCCTATAATAATGCAATAGCGTTATGACATTATGGAGGGTGTCGCAGTTGACACATCCTCTTTTTCTTGTATAGACATGTAAATATTTAAGTGCTTTCAAGAATATCTCCCACTAATTATTGCGGGGGAACGTCCCCGCCGTCCCCGTGGTTTACGCCCTATATATATATATATATATATATATATATATATATATATATATATATTAATATATATATATATATATTATATATGCAAAAATCTCAGCGATACGAAGAAACTCTAAGACATGGATGGACCACGCTTTACTTCGTCCCCTCATCGTTTCTTTTAAAATCTTGCTAGAAAAATCAATATTATCATTATCAGTTTCGATCTACAAGGCTTGAACAAGAACACATCCCAGCCATTACATAATGAAAGGCCTGTTGAACCGTGGGTATATAATTCATATCTTCAAATCTTGCGCTACGGCGAGGCAGCCTCCGCACTGCGGAAAGGCAGACTCCGCACTGCGGAAAGGCAGATTCCGCACTGCGGAAAGGCACCCTAGCTGTTGTGTCACTAAGTCGATCGAAAGATGAGCCGTGTCTAGTTCCTTGTTGTATCACAGGTTTTATCTATAGACGGCAAAAACGGATCTGTAAAAATAATTGCAACCAAATGAGACATACCAATGGGTTGCTGTACCCCTTGGGACTTAATCCAGCCAGGTGTGAAAGATGGCTGTTCAAGGTGTTTTGCAACATAGACCTAATGGTTTTAAAATCCCTCCTCCTCCCCCGCAATTTTTATATGTTGGCTGGGGGATGGAAATCCCCCTCCCCCAAAGTGTGGAGACTCAGACCTTGTCCCCCAAACATTTCAAAATCTCAACCCCCCCCCAAAGTCAAGGTGGCTAGAATAAACACTGTACGCTGGCAGCTAAAAAAATAACCGTATAGGAATTTAGGAAAGACATATTGTTTTGGTTTTTAAAATAAGCGGATTTCTTTTAGAGTATTGGGGCTTCATTACAGTATAGGCCTATCTCTGGTCTTAAGTAGGGGTTGTCTGACAAAACCAAAATGTAAGGCTAATCAAAACACAAATTGGGGAGGGGGCAGATTCATAACAATATCGGTTTGAATGAGAATAAGAGTGCCAATAACAGTGTCCAGTAGCGGCTGATAAGATCATAAGAGAGAATGGGGTCGTACATAAAGTAGACCTACGTCTCGCTCGAGGGTTACTAAGAAAGCGTGACAATTTGTGACCGGGGAAGAGATTAGGTACATAGAATTGTGTATCAGGAAGAGTTTAAGTAGGCCCTATGACCATATTGCGACATTCTGACCATTGGCGTAATCCTGCCATCAACATTGGGGGATAGAAAATGTTTTCAAAGTATGCTCACCCGCAAAATATGTAGAAAAATCTAGTGATGATCTTTTTTGCTTGTCAGACTTTTATAGAGACTTTTAGGACGTTAAAGAAGCGAGCGCAAAAACTAGTGATGACCTTTTCCCCCGTTAAAGTAGCAAAGAAGCACAGAACATCGGGAGGGGGATAAATGATACTTTATCCCCTCACCTATTATTTGGGGACCATCCCCTCGTGAGCTATGCCCCTGCTTTTGACCAATAGCCGTACAAGAAATACATGAGCTGCAGCGATAGCACTCACTGCTCCCTTCTGCTATTTGTCGTAGACGGAGTGACTACCGGTAATATGCTATTCTTACGGCGCTATATAAATAGTCCAGTATACAGTAAGTCCGATCCTCGAGCAGTCCTAACTCCCAAGAGGCTTAATTGTGAAAACCCATTGAACTGCTGTAAGACCAAGCTAGACTTAGGGGCTGTCCATTAAATATGTCAACAATTTTTGGGCAATTTTTGAACCTCTCCCCTTGTCAAAAACTGTCAACTGTCAGTTACCACCCCCCATAATTATGACCGCCCCCCATAATTGTGACCCCCTCCCAAGATCAATGACAGGTCCCAGTAACAAGGTTATTATTTTTTGCCGTGATGGCCATTTTCCCCCTCTTTTGCTCACCGAGTGTCAAAATGTGGCGGTGATGACCTTTTTGCCCCACTTTTTTCCATTTTAATAAGTAGCATTCCATGAAATTTCCTGGTTTTTGATTATTCGTAAAAAGTGAAATTGTTGACGTCAACTTCTTTTGACCCCTCCCTCTGTCAACAACTGTCAAACTTTTTCAAGCCCTCTCCCCCTAAATTGTTGACGTAATTAATGGACAGCCCCTTAGCTAGTAGCTCTTGCAATCCAGCAGGGGCCTCAGAGGCCCGCCTAATTATCATACGCAATGTGATTCTAACTACAGCGTAACCGATAGCGAAATCGTCATTAATAATAAGCAAGCGGATGTCACGCGCAGTTCCAAGGCCGCCGAGAGAAATTCCGGGCCCCGGAACAAAAAAATTTGCGGGCCCTTAAGAAAAAATCAATCAAATCTCCGAAAAACCTGACAAGAAAGAAAACGGTATCAACTCTCCAAAAACAGCCTGACAAGCAAAAAACGTTGTCCCGGATCTGGGCCCCTGAAAACTCCATGGGCCCCGGTACAATGTACCGGCTGCACCCCCCCCTCTCCTCAGACCTGCGCAGTTCTCGCTAAAAGTAGTTTCGCGTTCTGAACCGAGAACTCCAGACGCTCATAAAAGGCCTAGCTTGTTCTGAAACAATCGATTGCATCAGACCTCGAATAACGGGAACAGATGAACAGATAAGGACGCTGTCGGGCGAGAGTTCACTTTTTAAAAACTGCGGATAAAGATAACAGGACGTAATTTTTGTACAGTCATTCGATCGAACATATTTCCTTTTTCTCACGAACGGCGCTCTATAAATGGCGGCATTCCGGCGGACCTCGAATCGTATTTGCCTGCTAAAGACGTAAGACAATCGGCCAAACTCTATAAGCGCATATTGAACACATTAAGGATTTAAGATGATGCGGTCCGTTGCTGTTCTCGCCCTACTGCTGTTCTCCGCCGTGAGCGCCGACATCACCGGAACCGACCCAGCTGCCGGGACCTGTCTCTGCTTCACGACGACAGGAGTCAACATCAGAGACGCCGGTAAGTATGACGTCATGTGTGACGTCACTCGGTTTGCAATTTTATTTCTGTAAAGTTGCGTCATATATAAAGTAAAGTAAAGTAAAACGATTTCACTCGGTTGGAAAGCAGCACAACAGTAATTTAGGCGCTCAGCCTTTTTAGCTATGGGGAAGGTATATTATATATCAGCCAGGCAATAGTCAACATCCAAAGGGCAGTGAGGCTGGGTTGTTACAGCTATGGAGGATGTGATATAGGACTTCGCGAACTGATTTAAGAAATTCTGGTATTAAGATCAGTGGCGTAGCCAGGATTTCTGATATGGTTGGGGGGGGGGGGTTGCACATTGACTGTTTTCGGTGAAAACAGTCGACGTAAAAGAGAACGTGTGTCATGCAGTCTCCTCCATCTCATTCTACCCCCTTCCCCTCCCCCCAACTAGGCCTACTCAACGGTTTTGCACTAATTCCACGGCAGGCCGTTCCCAACTTGAATAGGGGGCCGAGCTTCCCTGTTCCCCTCTCCCTTTGGGTACACCCCTGAATTCCTAAGGGAAAAATCTTTATTCCTGAGAATGCGGGTGAAATTTTGTCTCTTATAGACGTAGCAACAGGATCAAAGGCGGGAACTGATGGGAGTTCTCCGGCAGAAAAAATATCACCCGTATACGGGGCGATTGTAGAAAATCGTTCGGCCATTCTCCTGTCATATAGATTTGTTGGAAAATTTCGACCAGTTCGTTTGTTGCATTCTCTCCTAGTATCTTTATTGCTTCTGCTGGTATGTGGTCCACTCCTTCTGCTTTGTTGTTTTCATCTCTTCTAATGCATTCAGAATTTCTTCTTTCATCAGTCCTGGTCCTAGTTCTTCCCCAACTGTTTGCTGTTCCTCTATATCGAGTTCCGTTGGTTTGCCGTCTTTCAGGTATAATTCACTATATATTCTCTCCATCTCTCTTCCACTTCTCGTTGAGTTGTGAGTGTATTTCCTTGTTTGTCTTTAATACCCGCCCTGCTCCCTTGCATACCTTCTTTTTTTTTAAAAAAAACTGCGGATGGAAAATGGAGGCGATGGAAAATACAGATAAGGGAGTTAAAGTTGGAGGAGTACTACTAAAGGCGCTGCGCTTCGCAGACGATCAGCCATGCTAGCAAGCAATCAAAAAGGGCTTCAGGAAGTAATGGATAAACTGAACAAGTGTCAGAAAATTATGGAATGAGAATCAATACAAAAAGACTGTTATGGTAATAAGTGAAGGAATGAGAGTGGAAATAAAGGTTTACGGACAGATCATAGAGCAAGTGAAGGAATTTAGCTATCTAGGAAGTCTGATAACAACCGATGCCAGATGCAATAAAGAGATAAGAAGACGTATAGCAATAGCAAAAGAAGCTTTTACAAGAGAAAGGAGCTGATGCAAAGTAAACTAAAACTAAACCTAAAAAGAGATTGGTAAAAACATTGATATGGAGTGTGGCGTTGTATGGGGCGGAGACGTGGACAATGAGAAAGGAAGATATAAAACGATTAGAGGCTTTTGAAATGTGGATTTGGAGGAAAATGCTAAAAAGTAAAATACACAGAGCATAAGACAAACGAGGAAGTCATGAAGGAGATAGAAGAAGAAAGAAGCCTGATAGATACAATCCGGAAAAGGCAGAGAAATTGATGGGACATGTCCTCCGGCATGACTCTTTACTAAGAACAATAATCGAAGGAAAAATAGAGGGAAAGAGAGAGTGAGAGGTAGACCGAGAAAGATGATGTTGGAGTGGATGATGAATAAAGGATATCAGGAACTCAAAGAAGAAGCAAGCAATCGATCAGAGTGGAATAACTGGATACCTGGACCTGTCGAGAGACAGAAACACTGATGATGACGGGGCGATAGGACTAAGATCAATGGCCTGGCATCCATAACTATATTGCACGGAAGTTCCGAGTTCTTAGCCTCACTGCCCTTTGGACGTTGACTATTGCCTGGCTGATAACATACCTTCCCCGTAGCTATTTTAAGAGAGGCTGAGCACCTAAGAATAAGCAGCTACTGTTGTGCTGCTTTCCAAGGTGCTATAGAAATCCACGAGATTTTACTTTACTTTACTTTACTTACTTTACTTAATATAACTACGATAAGTGATTAGGTGTGCAGAAATCTTTGTCCCTGTTAAAAATATAGTCGTTAGCGTTGTTTCAGCGTGTGGTGCTGTCATCGGAACTGCCGGTTCGCCCCAGTGCTACGTCTACACGGGAACGAAGGTTACCTGTGATCTCACCGGAATCACCTACGACTTCTTCGAATTCGATTGGGGCACCCAGGTAGGAAGACGGAGGAGGACTTGATCCGCAAATAGCGGACGCCAGACGCGTCCCCCCGTTGCTTATTTTCGGTGATAATTATTAATTTCTTGCCATTTTAAAACATTTTTAATCTTTTGCTTTTCGAGGAACGGAATTTCAAGCGGCGGAAACTTTGTATGTTCTGAACTGGGTAGAATTTAATGCTTCGTTGTCCCTGGCGACGCCCATGCCACCAACACTTTAACGCGTATGCCTACTGTATTAGGCCTAGAAGCTCCCCAACATATATTAAAACAAATGGCTTTATCCCCCGGTTTGTAGCGGAAACCCGGCCTATGTTCGAGACCAGGGATACTTATATTAGAGGATCTACGGTAGCCTATATAAAGATATTCTTTATTATGTATGTTGTAGTCTGTTTCTGACAAGTTTCACTGTCGTTAAAAATTGTTTACTGGTTTGCTAATAGACCTGCGCTGTACTTGTGTTTTAATTACTCTAGAATGCATGGGCGTCTGGAAATTACTTTGACACAGCACCAGATACCTCATGTCAAAGTAAGAACAGGCCTACATCCGAATATGAACACCGATTCGTGAATCTGATACTTAGGCCTATCGTTGGAACCGAAATACTAGTATCCCCGCTCTACTATTTTAAACACACACGCTATAATATCAATTGTATTGCAGCAGCATCTTATATGCTGTTTTAATTTTTGCACGGATTTCATAATAATTAATCTAGGCTGTCTATTTCCAGTAGCCCCAAAGCCCGTGTCGAAATCAAGCTAAAGTTGATGGAAATCTTAAATTTTCTTAAACAGATAGCTCTGGAACGTTTACCGACGCCTGCCTCAACTGTATCTGCCAGGTGAGAATAAATAGTCTAGCGTAAGATTTCCAAAAGTCAAGGTCACAGCGGCGTAGCCAGGATCCCAGAATTAGAGGCACCATCACTTCACACGACAACTTTGCCTGCTATAAAACTGTCCCGTTGGTTTGCTCAAATCCCACTATTGGATCTAACACGAACCGAACGAATCGTGCCCCCCCCGTGAATACGCCTGTGAATAGATGGCTAAATCGTGCTTTATGATAAATGAAAAATCCTACCGCCCAACGTTATCAGCGCTCTTTGACAGGTCGACCGACCATCGCGAAAGTCTATATCAAGCAAAATATAATTCGTTGTGCGTTTCCCTGTCTCCTTGAAATTGAATCGGCTTCAACACTACACGGTTTTATTTCTGTAGAGTTTCGATTAAACTGTTACGGTTGAATTTCAAACGCCAAAAGTAGTAGTAGACGATTAATACTTTTAATTCGAATGTCGAGTATTTATAGTCAGTAAAACCGAACGAACAAACAGGGGCGTAGCCAGGAATTTATTTGGGATTTGGGAGAGCATAAATATTTTGGGTGGGTATAAATCTTAATTGTAAACCACATAAACCATATAGGCTAATTAAACCACATATAACAACATGTAAATCACATTAAACACTTACTTTAAGGTAGACTGATTTTTTTGGGGGGTATATATACCGATATACCCCCGTCGCTACGCCCCTGCGAACAGAATGTTATCATTTTCCGAATTAATTTAAAAACTAGCGATCCGTCATGACGACAGGAACCGGAAGTACTAACGCAGACAAATGTACTGTACTGCATTTTCTGCTCCGGTAGGCCGAGTCCGGCTGCGACCCTAACATTGGGTGCGTGTGGGACGGTAACTCGTACGGCTGTGGACCTTACCAGATCAGGGAACCCTACTACATCGACTGCGGATCCCCAGGAACCGGTAAGAATTGCGGAACCAGCTGTATTTAGTTTCTGTTATTTTTATATTTATATATTTATATTATTATGTTTCTATTTTTTACACGAAAGAAAGTTTTGTTTTCAAAGCTTTGTCGTTTTTTGGACTCAAAGACAAGAGAAGAGGACAAAGACGAATACGGACCACAGGAGAATAGGCCCACTATAGAGGAGTAGAGGACATGAGGGCTGATGAGATTATAGGCCACGCAGCAAGACACACTACGGTAATATACAGCAATGTGAATGAATGACCTGCATGGTGCCTGGTGGAACATATAGTGGTTCTCACACAGGGCAAATCCTACTGAACCAATCTAAAGCGTTAGGCCTATTATAATATATGATCATGATTACTATTAGGCTATTTAAGAATTCGGCTGCAGTAGAATTTTGTCATTAAGATATAGTAAATGCTTAATTATACGAAACGGTTAGACCAGTGTCGGCTCAACATAGAAGATCAGAGGCCCGTGTCCCTATTCAATGTTGGAGTTGCTGAGGGTGGGGGTGAGGTTTGACCCCCCCCCCCTCATCAAACTTTGCAACCCTCCCAAAAATCGCATGTCGGGTACATGCAGCTTCTGTCATTCATTGAATTTCAGTCCTCACCCCCCCGCTCAAATTTCACAACTCCAACACTGCCCCTATTCAATGCCTGACCATGTTGGGACCCTACACTTACTACTACATACCTTCCAACAAATGGTTGGCCTCCACGGTTAGAAGCTGCCACTCCCGACCCCACCTGCCAAATCCTGGAGCCACCACTGTGTTAGACGTGTTGGTTTCGTAGATTGGGAGTCCTGTGCCAACGACATGGCTTGTGCCGAGACGTGCGTCCGAGCCTACATGGACCGCTACGGGACCTACTGCACCGGGGGCATCACCCCCAGTTGCGAAGATTACGCGAGAATCCACAACGGTGGTCCGAACGGCTGCACGTGTTCTTGTACCGACGGTTACTGGGAAAGAGTAAGGAGTTGTTGTGGAGGTCAAACAGGATGCGATTAAACGATTCAAAAGACCCTCCTGTTCCAGCAGGATGGAATAACCAACCCACTGACAATAATTATTATAATTGATTATTAATAATTAATAATAACTGGGTGATTAATTGATTATCAATGCAATTGCATGTCCAATTTCATTTCTAACTTCGTAAAGAAACTTCAGATGCAAGCAATCTAATCCAGGGGTCTTGTCTGTCTTTACATTGGTCAAAAGCCTGATAACGCATTCTCTTGTACACACAAGATCTGTGAGCAGGTCTTTTTCATTTCCATGGAACACATGCAGTTTTGGCTTCTGGCCCAGTATTTGTATTTTCTTCTGTAAATACTGAACAAAAATAGTTATTTAGAAGCTGTGCAATTTCTACATCTTCTGTTATTGTGCATCTTGAGTTGTACAAGAAAAGGCCAACTGTGTCATTTTGTCTCAATTTTCTATTACAATATTTTTATGTACAAGGACAGACGTAGTAATCGACTAATAGCACAAAGTTTCTGCAAAAATTCTTAAATGAGAAATGCTTATTCCTTCACTGTCTGACCTTAATTGAATTTTGCTCATAAAATTGTTCATATAGGACTACAAAGCTCATAATAATTCTCATTCAAGTACTTTTTTAAAAGTCAGTGAGACACTAGTAATTACAATACAGTAGAACCTCGTTATATCGAAGTTCAAGGGACCGTGATAAATACTTTGATATATCCGAGGTTCGATATATCCGATTCCTGTATCATTAACACTGTTTTGGCGGGACCGGCACTCAAACTTCGATATAAACGTGATTTCGATATAAGCGAGTTCGATATAACGAGGTTCTACTGTATTAGTAAAAATTATTAATATGATGTTTCAACCTCAATTTTACCAATGAAATATCACATCTTCAGCCTTCCACAAATGACAATGTATCGCGTTGGTTACCAGATCCAAAATATTACAAGGAAAGTGAGGCAATGGACACCGAAAACTTAACTAAAATGATTTATAGCAAGACAAAGAAACACAGTTTTTAAATACTTTGAAACTTTTGCAAAGTACACATTTTATTCATGACAGTCTCATTATACAGAACATTCGTTGTACCAAAATGGCCCAATTACAATGACAAGTAAGATAACACCATTCTGCAAGCGTCTTTACAGCAATATGCCATCGCGTCAAAATACTGTATTACTAGAACAAAATCATCACAATACAATCGCATGTCTTTCACTGTCTGAATGATCGAGAAGAACGCTTAAATACATCTAGAAATGATCCGTTAGTCGATCAAGATCGGATAGGTCATTGATCATCTAAAAACAAGTTACAAAACAACACTGAATCCAAATTCATACGAACTTATTCAAAATTAAGGGATTTTTTATACATTAATTTTCAGCCTCAACCGTGAGACCTTCCATTTGCAACATATCTGTTACAATCTAACTTTTATAGGAAAATTGATGTTCACTGAACTGGATGCACTGATAAACGCCAGACCTTTGAGATTTCAGAGCAATAGGCAAAGCAAATACCAAACCCAGCTCAAAGGTAAATGACTTGGAATTGCCAGCATTAAAATACCCCTGCAACACCTCTCACTACCGTTACCACATTTTATTCAACATCCCCTTGCATGCAAAATACTATGCCGCTGTGTACGAGCTAAATGCGATTTGCAACAATGCATATATTGAATCCAATGGATGTGCAAAACACACATCACCACGAGTAAAAATCATGTGATAACTTCAATGGAGACAGATTTATTTGGAGGTAAAAAAGCATACATAGGCTCAGATGTCAAAAACAGTGGACATTGCTTTCAGCAGCAAAAGTCATATCCCTACAGTTTCTCGAATTTGCTTCATAACTGTCTCAACTGTTGTGCGGTTTGCACACTAATTGTAAGTAAACGAATTATGATTACCATGAATGAAAATAATATCAACAAAAGAAAATGGCTGCAAAAAAACTATGAGGGGTCCAAAACATTATTTTTATAAAATAAATCATGAAAGCAAGTCGTTCACACACATGCGCGCACACCTGTACACGCACGCCTACCTGTTCTACCGTGGTTCCTATTCTCCTAGCGACATCCTTCCGCTCTGTGAGACTCAGGTGGAAGAACTTCCACAAAAGATCTCCGTCAAGGATTCCACGATGTGGATTGCTAAGGTGGCGCATGTCGCACTGTACGCTTCTGATCAAAATATACAACAGACGATCTATACACGCTGTACATCGCCTAAAAATTACCAGCAATCAACTATACATATGTTTGTGCTTCCATAAGAAATGGCAGAACTATTGACTATTGGCCTGGCTGATTAAAAGCAAATAAATTGTTTTATGTTTGCAATTTATATTTGAAAAATATATTTGTAAAAATAACAGCAAACAAAAGAGAAACAACAACAGATTTCTGTGCCACCTGTACGCCTTGGGATTTAATCCAGCCAGGTGAGAAAGGTGACTGTTCAAGGTGTTCTGCAACATTAGCAGACGGCGATATGTCTTCTCGTTGATAGGCAAAAGGTATCCGATGCTGCCGTCAAGTGTTGCTATTGCAGAAGAAAAACAACAATGCCAGTTCTCTTGCGCAGTGCAGAAGTAGGCGTATCACAGAACGAAACTGGCTTTCCGCTTTGTTCAAAATATTTTTGAATTCAAACTATTCAAATATCGAAGATTTCAAATTTCAAAAACCATAAAATTCAAGACAGGATGAGCAAATGAAAAAAAATTCTCAAGCACACTTTAACACCATGAAAACTCATAGAAGATACCCTAGCTGAACAAATTCAAGCTAGAGTACAACATAACATGCTGATAGTTTTAAAAACTCCGTACTGAAATACGTGACGTGCTTGTTATCGATGACTCCAATTGATTTGACGTCAACAATTGGATCTGACTTCTTGCAGCAAATACGAAAGAAGCAATTGATGTTGCTGCCGATGTTGATGTCGGCTCTTTGAATAAGTCGCTGACCTCCGTTGCTTTCACGAACTGAAAACAGACTCCAATTAATTATTAATTATTATTAATTAATTATATACAGTGAAGAAGATCTAAATTAATTGCAAAAACATAAATAAAATAGGAATAAGCATAAAGTAAAGTTTGTGCTTAGTTTATTTATTTATTAATAGGTTTATTTTATTATTTTTTTATTATTTAGTTTTGTTCAGTTGATTTGTGTTTTCCTTGGTTGTGTACTACTGGTTGTGTACTACTTTTTTATGATGTGCTTGTCACGAATAAAGATGATTATAAATATATCTGGTACCTTTGCATGATACAGTACATGTCACCTGTACACCACTAAAAATTTAGGCACTGGTCTGTTGGTTAAGCATAGATGCAATCCAAGTAGAAAGTTTTTTAAGCAATATCGTAAACTAAGCGGCAAACTTATAAATGCTATTGTGCTGTGGTCTAATTCAAAACTTCCAACTGTGCCCAAAGCTAAGCTCAAATTTCCACATGACATGACAAGTAGCACTTCTGTCCTCAATAAAATTTTCTAGATTACTGTGCAGAAATGCAGAAACCAAAAAAGAATAAAGCTGCTGCAGTTAGTTCCCGATTTAGAAAGAAAAAAATTAGAGAGACCGATAAAGGAAAGGAACCACAATAAACTCAAATCTCTCACCTTCCGGCAGATAGGAATAAACTAAGAGATTCTTGTTTCGGTCAGCAACTGAAAATCAACAACTCGGACTACAGATTTACAAAACTAGTACTTACAGTTATACATATACTTATACATATACGCTATGCATTTTTCACAAAAACACACACACACGTGTTTGGATAATTGTTAACTACGTATCTTTATGGATAGGGTCAAATTTAGGTCAAGTTAATCAAAATTCTGTGAAACCTGTGAAAGTGTAAACTCACCGAGAAAATTTAGGTCCTGATTATTGACGAGAAATGCAATACTGTACACCTCAGAAGGCCGAATGTCCTTAAGAAATCGATAAAACAAAATTAAATTATTTAAATAACATTCCTCGAAATTACACCACATTCACGGAAAACTTCCACATCTGTGGCATTGCATAACCATTGCTGCTTTCCAGTTCATAAAGACAGTTACCATCCAAACAATATTTCAATGTCTAATCCAATATATCTTGAAAGTTGAATATAAGGAATTTTATTTTATCTACTCCTATCTTTAGCTTCTATAGCACCACTTCATAATGCATAGAAGCATTGATCAATAGTACATCAAATCACAATCATTTTAATATTTTAAAATCATTATAAAATCACAGTTTATAAATTGTCTATGACCAATGCAACCATTTAACGCTCCTACATCTAAGCTCCTAATTAATGAAACCTGTAAACCTTGTTTAGCATCTCATTTAAGTGCAATGTGTAAAGCGCTCTTGATCTTGGCCTGCTGTGACTATAGCGCTATATAAATTGGCTTATTAACTAACTAACTAACTAATGGCTTTAGTGTAATTTTTATTATTCCAGTTTGTCAGAAGTCAGTAGACAAAAAAAACATAACGTAGACCTACTCGACTGACAAGAGAGAGGACTTTCATGTCTTCCTGGTAGCGTAGAAGTGTGATGCTCTTGTACACATCACCAATGAGGATCAGACTTTTGATCGTGCATATTGAGTGGACGTAGATCTGTGCGTCGATGAATGCAACTCCTCGAAGTCCTCCCTCCTTCAGCTGCCAAATGTATATCTACAAAAACACGCAAAATATTCAAATGCAAAAACGCCAACAAAGCTATTAAGTACGAAAACCAATAATACCCTATTTGCAATAACCAAATAATAACCAGTAAACAACTATCAGTGTTATTCAAAACTTTTATAGCCAGCACAAATAAATTCCAACATCTGAACAATACCATCACAAAACTGTCGTCACTGACTAAAGTCAGTGCTGTTTTAAGAAGTTTGGGGCCCTAGGCAGTTTAAAACTGGTGACGACCTTTTTGCACTTCTCAGACTTTTCTAGGAGAAAATCCAGCACCCTAAAAGCGGTGATGACCTTTTTATTGCTTGTCGGACTTTTCGGGAGAGAAAATCAAGGCACCAAAAAGCAGTGATGACCTTTTTTTGCCGCCCGCCGGGGCCCCTCTGCATCGCGGGACCCTAGTAGGCACGTGCCTTAAAATGGCCTTAACTAAAGTTTTTTCGATGTCTCATCTAAGTTTAATAACAATTGCATCGAACTAACACAACATATCTAATCAGCTATCCAATCATATCTAATATTCTCAATTATGTCGAACATGCACGTCAATGCCATAATGACAACGATGTTGATGTGATCTGAAGCTGAGTATTAGAAACTGAGCTGAAAGCATGACCCGTCGTGACCTTTTGACCAATTGCCGTAACAAGAAATCCCTGAACTCCAGCGATAGCGCTCACTGCTCCCTTCTGCTCTTTATCGTACTCGACCTAAAAAACACCAAAATCATTGTCACGAAGTTAGGAACAACCTTGGTTTCTCTTCCTCACAAAGCATCGGTTAGACGCCGATCTAAGTCTCCAGTTGGATATACTCGGATCCCAAGCATTCTCACGTCCCCTGAACCATCACATAGATTGGAAAGTATGCATAAGCTGGTTATATTCAATGACAAACCTCCCATTCCATTAATCTGCTCAAGCCATCTGGTCTAAATCAATAGTTATCTTTGAAAATGTCAAGTCAGGTAGGTAACTTATCAGTAAAAGTGATATAGAACAAAGTGTGCCACATATCAGAAATAATTTTGAAACATAATTACAGGGCTAGAGTGAATATTTGAAAACTACCTGCATTGAATTTTAGCCTCTTGTTCAAAACAATTTGTAAATAATAAAAACAGTTCTGAACCAACCTTGAATTTGTTCTTGGTCAATGGCATGCCGGGTTCTGGAACAACTTCGATGACGTCAAGAATAATGACCTGAAACCAATCAACCAACCAACCAACTTCACTGTCCGTAAACAGACAGAAAGACTAACGCGAAAACCGCTCGCCAAAATTCTCACAAAAGACACAACAAAAACTAAAGACAAAATAAAAAAAATTCTCACAAAAGACACAACATAAACAAAACACAAAATGACTGCATTCTTCTAAAATGGGTCATAAACTAAACTGCAGACAGCAGGCCTCAAACCAAAGGTCCATTCTTGCACATCTTCAACCAGTAACCTGGTTCAGTGCCGTTTTAAGACGTTTGGAAGACCTAGGCATTTTTTAAAAGGCGGTGATGACAAAATGAAAAAATCAAGCACCGAAATGCAGTGGTGACCTTTCCTGCTGCTAATCAGACTTGTCGAGCATCAGAAAATTGAAAATCAAGCAACAAGCAAACAATTTGTTTTTCACCGCTCGCTGGAGTCCCCCTCATATATTGCAGCGGGGCCCTAGGCACGTGCCTACCAAGGCTATGCCTCAAAACGGCCCTGACCTGGTCTATTAACAGCTAAGCATTAAAGTTCACAATTCAAATACCAGTTGGAGTCAAAACCAGGATTCACCAAACAAGAAACTTGGCATTAACTCTAACCCAAACAACAACACATCCACGGTAAATAACCTATAATTTTGAATTCCAGTCTAGAAGAACACATGATTTATTTACCCTTCCGTGCGAAGTAATATCTTCTCCGTAGGCAAAATTTGTCCCGCATACGATGTAGCCCTTCAGACCGCTCACTGTACCCTCTGACCTCAAGTCTATCGTCTGCATACACGTCACACGCTCAAACTCTTCCAGTTCGTATCGTGAATTCGGAATTGCCTCCCAACTGATAGGTGAAAAGAGTTGAACACTGAACTTCTCGACCAATGGAAAGACAAATCGATCGTCTGAAATAGATAAAAATGAAATCAAATTGGGGAAAAAACGTACTTCAGAACACGTCGGCAGTTAGTACGCCGCTGACTTTGGGCATTTTATGATTTATATATAATAAGTAATAAAACATTAAATTGAAATAATCAAAACAGCAATACCTTACCCTTTTCAAGGTTTTCAAACTCCTTGTCGCCATCGCCAACGGACTTAATGAGTTGGTTGGACGGTTCAGCAGTTGCAGTGGCAACACCATAAGTCTAGTAGAAAAAAGCAGCAGCTCAACAGCATAAGAGTAGAAACAAGTAGCTCAATGGCTAAAGGAGCTGAACTGCAAATTACATTAACTTAAGTCAGGTAGCAAGAAAATTCAACCATGGAAGAAAGTTCATACAGCCAGGAGAGATTAAAATCAACTGGATAACACACTCACAACTGCAAAGTTAACCAACATTTAACATCAGCAAGCATACTACAGCACTCAAAAACAATACAAAATAACACATATTAAAAATATAAGGTCATAAAAATGTTAAAATTTGCTTAATCTTCTATTTTCTAGAACAGATTTCATCAGGAAACTAAAAACAAAGCAAGTACGTTGATTTCTAGATAACCTTGCTGTCCATGTGATAGGCGAGATAGTATGGCGTGCAACGCAAAGGAACTTTCCTGACCGGCCAAGGAGCATCGTAAGCAAGGTGACCGGGCAAAACAGCTATACGAAGTTCACCCTGAAACACAGAGGGGCGATACAACTGAAAATCAAGAATCGACAAGACACCGCTTTTTCCAGTGGTCAAAGATCTGCAATTAACCAGTCAAGCATATTCATGTCATGTCATCATCCTTCAGCTGTATCCAGTCACCGATACCTCTAGGACATCCTTCCACTGCTCTCGATCTATGGCAATGGTGCCCACAGAAATTTTTCCAGAGGGGCAAAACACAAGGGTTATGGCTAGTTCATAGTCAAAGTTAAGTTTCTCAATTTCACTTTTTGTGTATCAGTAGTGTTTTAGTGTGTGAAAATATTTGCTAAAAGCCAAAACATAGTTAGCCACATAAATAGATTTGCATTTTCCAGAGGGCAAATGCCTCCTCTTGCCCCAATATGTGGGCATCCACAATCTCCCTCTGTCTTCCTGTGAATAGATAATCCATTGGCCTTGAAGTACTACTCATCGAGGCAATCAATCCACCTCTCTTCCACCATTTCGGTCTTCCCATTACTCTTTACAAGTAATTATTACAATTATTACAGTAAACGATGTGATAACTGCCAGTAATACTGCCTACTACAAGGACTGGACACATGCCTTTCCGTTAAAGAATAGAAACCCCTTGGGGCAATTGACGTTATGAAATGGAGTGAAGCACGTCACGGCTCCGTCGATGTTCATCGGATGGATGCGTAGTATCCCACGAGACGTCATGAACATCCAGTGAGGCTTTGGACCGCACAGAAACACCTACAACAAACCATCACCACAATAAACCAAGAATCCTACAGTAGAACCTCGTTATATTGAAGTTCAAGGGACCGTGATAAATACTTCGATATATCCGAGGTTCGATATATATCCGATTCCTGTATCATTAACACTGTTTTGGCGGGACCGGCGCTCAAACTTCGATATAAACGTGATTTCGATATAAGCGAGTTCGATATAACGAGGTTCTACTGTATTTAGATCTGCACAAAGCAGCATATCAATAAAATCCATCTGCGATCCTGTCTCGAATGAGGAAACGAAACAATATGAAAAAACCGGACTTGTTCTAAAAAAACAAAACTGTCGTTAACAATTCGTTATTTCATACGAACGAACTTACGCCCGAATAGCCGGATATGTCGTCGAACGGTCGAAGCCAATTCAGATGCCACGTTTCCTCGTCGTCGTCGTCCATCGCGTCTTTATTCTCCCGGGCCGCAACGCCGTATCTCCGCTGCAGCCGAAGACTGATGTTCTGGTTCACCTTCTTAAAGCGAATCTTCAAGTTATTTTCAATTACCGGAGGAAAATGATAAGGAAATGCTTCATAGATTAGCAGTTCCTCGCTCAAACGTGCCTAAAACAAACAAAAAACAAAATAACTACAAACACAGTTCCTGTACTTACTGATTAATTGTCGGTGGCAGCTTCATTCCTGTAATCGGGTCCAATTGGTTGTACCCCTCACCCCGTCTTAAACTGAAATTTGGGGAGAGATCTCTCACCCGGGGGAATCCCCTCCTCTGGAACTCGCTGCCCGACTTTGTAACCAACACGCCTAATTTTGAAATGTTTGTTACGAGACTAAAGACGCACTTGTTTAACATCTCGTTTAAGTGCACTGTGTAAAGCGCTCTTGATCTTGGCCTATCTTGGCCTGCTGTGACTACAGCGCTATATAAGTTGGCATATTAACTAAATAACAAACTAACTAACTAAATTATTTCTGACTAGTATTTACACGACAAAACTAAGCAATAGGCACAACTGCCTATAACTTTGTCGGTTACATAAAACAGTGAAACAACCGAAGCTTTAATACCTGTATACTAGCAGTACAACCATACCGAGTATTGATCAAGAGTTCTGCACAATGCAGGTAATAATTTCCAGCGGGCAAATAACTTTTTAGAACCTCACCATAAGATACGGTCGTGAACGTTTGCTGCCGAGGCCCACCATTAGCAATTCGTGAACGACCGGCATTTCTTGCAAGACATTCACTTTCTCTTGATTTCTACAGAATGAAAAGCGAAACATGGGCCGCAGCATAAGTTGCCGTAACATCACAATTCACAACCGTTATCTGAATGAAGAGTCATGCTCTTCCTAATGTCACCGTGGAGACCACGTCACGGTGGAGACCACATTTCTGGATTCGTGAAAATGATTTCTTTCGTTTCCGTCGATCGTTGCTAAACAGTTAAACTGCAAACAACTTGCTGTTCACCTACAATGTGCTTTATGCTTTACATCACACACACACACTCAAACAGCACCACACACATACGCAAGTCGGATTCTTGCAACTTGTGCCAGGTCATTGTATAATAGCTCAGGTCAGATTCAAACCGGAGAATTATATGAAGAATGACAAGAACCCCATCATAACTCCACCACGCCCCCATTGTATTACAACATAGGAACCCGTACGAGTAAGCTGAACTCAAAGTGCCAAGTGATTACCATTAGCTTTGTTCTGATGCCATACTAGGCCATTCAATAACATCAAACAAAAAAAGCAATAATGTAATGTAACAAAAATGATAATGATGAAAAATGATGATGATGATGATGATGATGATGAATAAGATTCCTAGACAGTTACCCTTGACGTGGGTCAGAAGAAGACAGAAAGCTATCCACAAGGACCCGATGGCCAATTGGAAAATTCTTCAGCAGGTAACACTGTCGCATTTCCGGTAAGCTATAGATCTACATGGAAAAACAAAGGACGAAAAGTCTTAGGTAAACACCTGCTTAACACTGGCATCAATTCTGTTCTGAAATCAGCATTTGTCGTACATGCATTAAGTAAAATGCACATTTAAAAAATTAAGATAATCTGGATAAAATTCTTAAATGAACGTCACAATATTTTTCTAAAATATTCCGTCTATTTTTGGACATATAGTTTTCACATGCTTGTTGCATTGCTGTCTGTCTAATTATCTAGATGAAAAACTGGAAGAGCAGATGAAAACCTGCCTCAAGAACTCCATTCTCTCTACAAAGTGCAACCCAAAATGTTGGCTGATATGCTGTCTCCTTTACCGGAATAGTCCTAAAATGATAAAACAATCTATAACAAAGAACTCAAATCTTAGAAAATCTCCAATTTCTTTCTTTTATGTAAATAGCTTACAAAATAACGCAATCCATATGATTCAATCCAATAGTTAATAACGCCACAGAAATTGATTGATTTGGAGAGTTTGCGAGCAAACTAAAGACACATTTATTTAATATCTCGTTTCCACGTTCCTTGTAAAGCGCCCTTGACTTTGGCCCTTGCTATGTTATGGTGCTATATAAATTGTCATGAACAATAACAATAACTGATCAAATAAATACTGAACACTAAAATTTCACTTACTTGCCAGAAGCTCTCTCTTCTGGCTTTTTCACAAATGCATCTGTTTTGGGAATGGAAGTCACACCATACAAAAGTTCCTCTTCATCATCGATAGACCTAAATGCCAAAAGGAACAGCATATAGTAAATAAATTACATTCAACTGAAACTGGCCACAGCACAAATATCACAGTTTGAATCCGGCACTTCAAGTCTTAACAATTACTTTCACAATTTAAAAAAAACTGGTCCCACCCAAAAATCAAATCAAACCTCAATCTGTCCCAAGATTAAAAACAATGTCTATGCTCAAATCATATCATAGAAATTTGATGGATATGCAAAATAATACTGGCCTTTAGATTTTCACAGCCTGATAACATTTAAAAGAAGACATCTTTATAAGTTGCTGAGAGAGACATTTATTTCTTCAACTCAAATCATCAAATAGTTTGCTTTATATTAATTAAATGCTACGTAAATTGAATCACATTTCTTGCAAATTGGATCAAAAAATCACTCTAAATCACATCTTAAATCAATAATTCATTGTTCAAATTCCTTTATTAAAGAAACATTAAAATCATGATTAGAGAACTAAAAACACACACATGGCACATTAAAATATCAGCTGGAAGCATAAAAAATATAAGGACTTTCAAACTGTGAACAAGCAATGCATTACGTTTTATCGAAAGGCAGCGGAGGCTCCAAAGATGTAGAAATGGTGGGAGTCGGGGGAGGTTCGGTGACTCTCGGAATGGCCGAAACTTGTTCCGTAGTAGTGGAAGTAGTAAAGAGGCCGCTTTCGTCTTTGTACGTGCAAAGAGTGACAATTTTCGGTAACTACATTTGAAACGAAGTCAACTGCTAATCAAGATCATTCAGCATTAGCATTAAATAGCAAAAAATACTTTTTAAAAAAACTTAAAAGCAACAATGAACTCAAAATAAACAAGCTCAAATTTTCCAAGTTCAGAAAGCAAGAACTTAGACCAGCAAGGTGAATTCTGGCAGTGTGACCTTAAAACCTTTTCCACTTTTATCTTTGTCATAAGAAAAGTCACTAACATAGTTACTATTGCTAAAGAGAACCATAGCAGTAAAAATTATTTGTGACCTCAACAGCACCCACAATATTAAGTCTGTCTGCCTGAACTCATCTAAAGTTGGGGTGGCTAGGGAGGGGAAAGTAAAAAGTACACCCAAAAATTTAGCATATTTACCACGGCAATGCTCGGCTTTGAAATGGCGAGGCGTGCTCCAGAACCCGTCCCGAATTTATCCGGCTTCAACATCAGTTGAATGATGTGACCCTGTTTACTCATGATCATGATGTGAGGATCGGCAACAGAACAGCAAACAATCGGAGATCCAACGTCGACTGGAATGTGCTGAAGTTGCTTCACTGAAAGCCAACAAACAAAACAAGCGCCATTTATAAAAAACGTGACAGTCTCCTGCGACCAAAATGATGCAACCTCAAACACAACGGCCACAATGCAGCATACATTATTTGCTTTTGTTCATAAAGCATACAGCGCGTTCAGTGTCATGATTAATTCAAAAACTTTACATTCTAGCGTGGGTCGATGAATGAACACCTTGCTCTTCAAGCTCTGATAGTTGCTGGGGTCCATCCATAAAGTAAGTACGCACTGAGGGCATAGGGAAGAGGTTGGATTTAGGAGATTTTGCGTATGTACTGTGTGCAAACCGGTTGGGGGGGGGGGAGGTTAAAATATGCCTTTTTTGTGTATGTATTATATGGATGAGCCCCTGCAGCCCATTTGTGCCCAAAAAGACTGCATCATCCTTGCAAATGAGCTTTCACAGTGGCTGGCTCAGTGGGTCAGTCATCTGAACCTGCTTTAAAACTGACTCAACTGGAACCTCTCTTACTAGCAGCCAAACTACAACAACTGTCTTCAAATTTCACCCTATCTACTAACAACAACTGCAAGCAATCAACCAACGGTTCTGTAATAACTTTGCATTGCTAGCATTTAACCCCGAACACCGTAAAAGGACACCAAAGAGCCGTGCAAGTTGAATGGATGCAGAAAATACGCAAATCTAGACTCATCCGTTCATCGAATTAAATTGTAACATTACAGACTTCTAAGTACCGCAGGTAATAAAAGTAGGCCAGACCTCCCTGCAGGAGACGCACGCCCATTGCCGAGACCTGGAGAATGTAGGCATTGTTGCCGATGTTCCCCGCATAGATGGTCGCTCCCTGCGTGCTGAAGCCACTGTGGTCAAGTTCCATGATCTCCTGGCCAGTCTTCAACACCTACGGATGTCATCGAATTACGTTTACGATAATTTAGTAATGTAACGAAACGGACGGTTCATTACCTTTATGCGTTGTACAGGATTCACATAGTACCCCTGAAGAATTCAATTATTTTGCAAATCAAAAACTAATGCTAATGAACAAGCACTAATACTTGAAAGTACTTGAATGGAGGACAATGTTAAAGCACAAGACAACTAACAGTGACTAACAATCACAATATAACAGCACTATTATATGCTAACTTTACAATTGCTACCAAATATTAAGACACTGCTTTTCCCACTTACCATGCTAGAGTCCTGCCTACTTAGTATCAATAAGGTGTGGGTGTGTTCTTCTTCAGGCTCTGTTTCTGTCTACAAGCAGTAAATAAAACAACAAGAACTTTTTCCAGTGTCAAGAAACAAAACGCACACAAAGGCAAACACGAGTGTATTTTAAAACTAAAACACCAAAAAACACACAAAACTAGATGCCAACTCCAAACACTAGAAACAAGTTCCTTGAAAACCAATATGAACTGAAATATTTTGTAACAGTCACCAAACTCTGACTAAAAATATTCACAGCAACTCATCTGCTAATCACCTGTACTACTGCATAATACCCATATATATATATATATATATATATATATATATATATATATATATATATATATATATATATATATATATATATATATATGACACTCTGATGACATATGTAATTGACTCAATAAAGAAAGCATTCAAAATGTTTGAATCAATTAATTATTGATCATTAATTTTAAAAAAATGCATGCTATAGATTTAGTCTTGAAATGTTCGCTACCAGACTAAAGACGCACTTGTTCAGTATCTCATTTAAGTGCAATGTGTAAAGTGCTCTTGATCTTGGCCTGCTATGACTATAGCGCTATATAAATTGGCTTATTAACTAACTAACTAACTAACTAACTATTATTATTATTATTATTATTATTATTATTATTATTACTATTATCATCGACAATTTATGAAGCGCAGTAACATAGCCATAAGCCAAAACCAAAAGCGCTGTACAGTCAACAATATATAATGTAAGTCAACTATAGATCAAAACATACTTCATTGTCTTCATCTTCTTGCTGCTCCTCTCCCGTTATCGTCCACATGTCTGTACAGCCGGGCAACTCAAAAGTCGTCACAATCTGAGGCCGAATGCTTCGCTGCGAAAGTAATTACAGTAAAGACCAAAATCAATAAAAGAAATCCTTCATTTCTCGTACGCAGAAGAATATAACTTTTAAAAATAAATGCATTTCTAAAACTAGAAAACTACCTGTCGTCCACGAAGCCGGCGCTAAAGTGACCTAACCTGAAGCACAGATATGGCTCCGTTCTTGCCATAACCGGAGGTTGTAACCAGCTCGATGTCTGGCTCACTGGTGTTGAACTCTTCTGAAAGGAAGGCGGGCTCGCCCATCACAGTCTGACCACAGGGACCGATGTTGACGATGCTGTCGCATACCTACAGAAAATCAAGGCCTGAAGTTACCGTTCGATTACATTCATCGCCAATCAAATGAAAATAAGTATGATGAAAATCCTGCATTGCTTCATAACCATCCTAGCAAGAAAATATCTACGAATTAATGCATAAATTTCAATTCATTCAATTTATATATAACAAAAGATAAGTATATGCATATGACTCATGCTTTGCATGAGATAGAGAGAGAGAGAGAGATAGAGAGAGACAGACAGACAGACAGATATAGAAATGTCCAAAACGTGACGTTCAAAACACAAACTGAATTAGCAAATATAATGGTTTTTAGTCTCATCGACGAAACAAAATGCAGTGGCAACCTCAAAAGTGTACTGAGTGACCTGACTCCCAGACTGGTTGGCCTCTGACCCATAAACTTCCAACTCATCAAGATCATCAATGCTGGAAGCTAAATACACATTAAAACACTTAAATCAATGTTCTCAATCCACAACAACAACAAACGTTTGCCATATAAACACAAGACTGTCTCACAAAATTGCAATCGCAAATCAACACATATTACCAGAAACAATCAACTAAACTGATATTTTCATGCAATAATTAGCTTTTCAAGTAAGAATTTAGTTAGAAATCAGTTAGAAATGTTCAAAAAACTGTGACACTGCCCTAAATAAATTCAAATAAAATGAAACAGCAATTTCAAAACATTCAAAAACTTCCTACTGAGCCAATCATCAAGGACTAGTTTTCTTTTCTTTGTCGCTGGTTCATCCTGAAACAATTTGATAAGTCAGCAACACTACTTCAATCGTCCAAATGTTAACTTACAAAGAAAAATCACGACATATAATTTTATAATCAAGTTGCAAAAGATTGAGTCAGAAATGCTGAAGTGTGGAGTGAAAAATTTTCCCCTCAAAACATCTGCAATGAAACATAATGCAGCAACAAGACCTTTGAAGCCAAAAGAATAAATATTTGCTCTAAATCTTGTAACTGATTTAAACCAGATGATGACAGAAGCACATAAACAAGACAAAAATTCAACAATACACACACAAACACAAATAGATGAAGCCCAGTAGTGCATATGTATAAATAAGCCCGTTCTCATACTGCACAAAGACTACAAAATACAAATACACGATCAACATTCTGTTTAGTAACTTTGTAAATATCTTACCGTGCGTTCCTTTTTTGAATCCGCTGAAATACTGTTATCTACCAGTTCGGCCGTTGTTTTCTCAGTATACTTAAGCAGCAATGAGTTACCAAGTCGAGACCCAAGGAAAATAAAGCCATCGTCACAGACACACATCTAAACGAAAGGAAAACACCACAAGATTCGTGCATTTTAACCCTTTTTCCTCCCTTCTGCCCCAAGACTACTCGGCCATTTTACAAATAAATTAACAGTAAAAGGGTTAAGCACCCCATCATTTGTCGTTTTTTTATAACTTTCACTACCTTAGTAACGTCACCATAATACATCCATTGTTAATAATTATCATAACTGCTGACAGAAACTGATCTGCTTCGTGCTGCTTACACATGTTGTCAGCACGCTGGCAGCTGCCTTGTCCATATTAAAACTCCTGACAGCTCTCATCGCGTCCGTCATCAGCGTCAGAACGTATCTACAACAGTACCAATACACAAAGTCAACGTTTTTCAACCAGTCAAGACTCCACTTTGAAGACTTCACCGTTCGAAGCTCGTGTTTGTCTTTGGCATATAAACCATTTCTATGCCCAACACTATCGCTTCAATCGGCCACTGACGTCATCGGCCGAATTTTTAATTCGTTTCAGCGAACGCTTGGATCAGTAGAACTTTTCAATTAACAGAAAAACTGCCAAGAATGCAAACACGCTGACCATTTTCCACTCTGATCAATTAGTGTGACGACTTTTCCAGACGGGTTTAATGTACCGTTAATTGATGCCTTTAGAGCATTAGAACCAGCGCTATAGAAGTGCAACATTGTTGTCGTCATCATTATTGGTCTAAAGACGAAAGAAATAATAATAATAATAATAATAATAATAATAATAATGCTAAGTACGGTGTACGTATGTACTTACAGTTCTCCGCCCTTCAGTGAAACTACGAGCTTTTCCGGCGAAATGAAAGCCGCTTGAGCGCAGTCCAAAGTTATTCTGATGCCTTCCTGAGTTTCTGAAAATTAACATTTTACTTGCATCACCTTCTGCCTTAACTCCCACTTACATAAATATAACAACACACATTTAATGGCCAAATTCAAATCAGTCAACTGCGGTGTTAGAGTACTGCATACAATCTAATTATGCAAAACAATCGTACGCTATAAGTGCGCAATACAAAGTCAGAAACCTAAAGCTGAAACCAATCACTTAATTACAGGGGAAAATGTGTTTATTTAACTATGCAAACTACTCCCCAAATGTCCGAAATTGTTCAACTTCAGATCAGCATTGCATGACACAAAATCGATTATTTAGACGACCTTTGTGACCTCTTTTTAGGTCGCTTCCCTGACCTAATGTGGAGACATTGTTCAGATTGGAAGTTTGGACCCCAAAAGGATGGACTGGTCAACTCCGCCATCAGACTAGTGTCCTAGCACCCTTAGAAGGTCACATCACAAGAGACATGGTTGGAATACCCTTCCAAATTGCTTATGATGATGATGATGATGATGATGATGATGATGATGATGATGATGATGGTGGTGATTTCAGTGAAGCAGACAATAAATTTCATAATCCCTTCAGGACTCTTTTTTTCAACGAGATTTCTTTCAGAACAACAATGTCCACTGTTACACAGTTAATTATTTTCACTTATTGAGAAATGATGTGAAGCACTCACTTAGCATGAAATCCGAACTGATATTGGCGATGCTGTTGAGTGAAACGCCAAATGGTGGAAAGCTCTGATTCAGGTAAATCAGGGAATTCACGGCAAAAACCAAAACTCCACCTGCACAAATCAAAAAACCGTGTAAAGGTTTCGGGAAAATTCTCAAATGACTTTCAATGACCTTTAGAAAACGGTAATTATTCATAATTCACAACGGTTATGAAAAGACTTATACCATAAGACAACATGTACTTTGCTAATCTGTATTATTCTTCATTGTCAGGGAAAGTTATGTCAAAATAAAAAAGTAACTATTCAATGCCCGGCAAAAGCCCCTTTTAAAAGTAACGAAACAAATAGCTGCATCAGATGTGTAAAGAAGCTGCTGCATTTTATCAAATTAACAGACAATTCATGACTTTTTTCTAACTGTAACGTATGTGTAAATTTTCAATTTATATATGTACAATACATTTATGCAAATGCACGGAACACCATTGTAAGATGTCGAACCAGATTCAAGATGGCTGACCACACAAAACCCTACACCAAATGCCGTCATGCCGGCGGAACAGCAGCCAACCAACGAAGTCTTGCGCCGTACAAAACACAGAACAAACAGCACTCGGTTCCAACTATTATACGAAACAATTTCCTCACCGATCGGCTTCGGAACGGAAAACAGTTGGCAGCAATCGAACGGCAAATTGCTGAGCGACCAGATGATTGGGTGCACCTTCTGCTCGAGATTTAAGGACAAAGCAATGATACAGCAACTGTCCTTTCGCATCGCAATACGCCTTTTGAACAACAATTCACAATTCAAATATAATCAACGTTAAAATACATACAAACTAATTCCTGATTAGACTATTAACAGCAAGAATTAAGTTATATAACAGCTGGCAATTATCATCATCACCACCACCACCACCATTGCCTTCATTTTCGTCACGAAAGTCAACTTAAACTACCATTTATTTCCCAGATTTTTAAAAGAAAAGCCTTAAGTAAATAGATATACAACAAAATTTTACACAATTTTTTTGTGATTACCACAAGCACTGTGCTGAATATTTGAACTGTGAGCAAATATTCAGACTCTAAATGTCTTTGCTAAATATTGAGTAAGTAAGTACTGAGCATTAAAGCGGAATAGCAAACACAGACTGCAAAAGAAAAAACATAAACACTCACGCCATGGACTAAGAAAACTTTTACAACTATGCAACTCATCACATTTCTTAATTTTCATTTATTTTGGAACAATTGATAATTAATTTATTAAATTTCTGTCAGAACTTGTAAATTTCCTTTCAACACACCAAAGCACCTATTTGCCAGTCACATACAAATTATATGTGAATGAAAAATGGTATTAATCATTCTATACTAAAGAAGTACTAAATCTACCAACAGAAAAACTTTTGAACGTTAGCGATGACCGTTAAACCCTCACCCGGCCCATGTTGGAAGTGGCTCATAGAGAAGAACCACGGTTGGTTCATGGTAGCCATAGAGAAACTGAAAATCGATTATATTGCAAACACGTTCGTCCAGTTTCCTTAGTTCTATTATGTACGATGACTGAACCGGTGAAGAGCTAAATATAAACCACAGAAATCCAAAAACTGTAATAAAAAATGTTATCAGCACTAGACTTTGAGAATACATAGTGATATAAGAGCTTTCTGACAAATCTCACTATTTCAAGATCTTATATCAATCCATCCCAAGAAGCAACATCTCAGATTTATAAAAAGTACAGTCAAACTCCTCTATTTAAAAATCAAAAGTCCTCTTAATTTCACACAAATTACTGTATTCACGTATGATATCTGTAATGGTCCCTTGAAGATGATACTAAATAGGTTTCACCGTAAAACGATTACTTAGAGCAGACAAGTCCATCCATGCTCGGGTCAGCAGGCGAAATCTCTCTCCGAAACGGCAGTACAACCAATCTATTTCCATATATGAGCATTGCCGCACACCGTCCGTCCGTGTCGACGCGGACCAAAGGCTGATTTACAATCTGCTGACAGCGACCGTCCTATGAAAACATGCGATTACAATTACATGCACATTCACACGTTCAGACAGTTTCAGAACAATTCCACGAATAAAACCAATCTGTTCAAATGTAACTTTTGGTACAAAATCTTAAGAACTGTACATTATAAACGCAAATAATTTCATCACATTTTCTCATCTGACAACTGATGATCTCAAGTTATGCATCAAAATGAATTTCCTGCCAATTGAATAGTCATATTCTTTATGTCATTATGTTAATAATTTTCTACAAGACTTTCTTATCTGTTCACTGACAAATGCGCACAAATCAAATTTCTATATTCATTACAAAATCAACCATAGAATTGGACAAGGTTTTTGGCTGTCATAAGAAATAAGATGTCCACTATTGAAGGAAACCAGCATTGAATAATAAAAGTCCATGGTTCAAAACGGATCCTGACCTTGAGTTCTTCATCTTCAAAATAGTGAAGTGACGATGCCTTTAGATCGTGCGTTCCAGGATCATAATCCAACATTGACAACTACACAGACAAGCAGCAAGAAACAGCAGACGTCAACTTCCATTTGACAGAACGGGTTCAACTCCCGTAGGAGCCCCTAAGGTCAACTCAGTCTTACTGGCTAGAGGGAGGTTAGAACATCAAATGGAGGAGCAGCGCGTTTGCTGCGAAGTAAAGCGCGGGCCTTGACATTTGGCTGGCAACCTATTCTAGGTTAATGGTGTATTCCACCTGCGTCGCTATATACCTAAGAGACCGGAGATCAGCACTGGCCCCAATGCTCGAATTCGGGTGTGGGAAAACTTAACTTTTTACACTGTACACAATAAATCTTTTAAGCAAACCCGGTGAAGTTGCAATACCTTTGCGTCCTTGAAACTGAGCAGAAGAGAATCGAGAGGAGAGCCCGCAATACGCACGCTCTGCATCGAATAGACATTGCCAAACAGTGAAAAACTTGCGACACATTCCAGCTTCATGCGTCTCGATTTCACATCTACAACGCAAATGGCATGACAGGGTCTGAGAATACAAGAATGCAAAGCATTACTATTTGATAAAATTTCATATTCTCTACTTCAAACAAGTATCATTGGAGATTAGTTGGTAACAAATTGAAATTCTAGAAATTAATAAAACTAGAATCTACAAAAACAAAAGAGACTTATGATTGCATTTGATGAATTCAATGGTCAATAAGATGCAGGCCAATGCAAATGAATCAGAGACTTCACAATATTCGATTATTACCTTGACTTTTCTCCTTTTCCTGTCCCTTGTTACCAGCCTGTTCACAAAAACATATCACATTATTATTATTATTATAAGTGACAATTTATATAGCGCTATGTGCCTGGTAAAGGCCATAGTCGAGAGCACTTTACAATAGTCTTTAGTAGGAAATGTTGAAACGGTGCGTCTTAAGTTTCACTAAGAATTGGTCTCACTCGTTATGTCCTCCAGGAGGGAATTCCACAATATTGGGTTCCCCTCGAAACGGATTGGTCCCCAAATGGTCACATAATGACATCCTCAGTCTGGTTAAATTATTTCTCATTAAAAAATATGCAAAACATCGACTTCATTCATTCTGAAATGCCTCCAATATAAACCTAATAATGTGAATTTAAATAATTTATTATGCAAATGCCAAACATTTCAACCTGCAATTAATTAAGTAAAAACATGAAATTTCTATAGCTCTGCCCGAAAGCTTGGCGCAATGCACCAGCTTTTATTCACGAACGCTCAATCTGGGTAAATCAATGTTATGAATATAAAAGTTCATGTTCAAATCAGTCAGAAAATTTTGATAAGTCACCAAAAAGCCTTCGGTCGTACAAACCAAAATGGCAGCAGAAGATGATGTGTCCGTGTCTGAATTCAGATGGTAAATATGCAGGTAATTTACACCGCCGATTACAAGACTCTTTACGACAGGATCTATTAGGTTACAGTAGACAGCGGACTCGATTCCAGTGACCGGATGCACCTGACGATAAATACTATACATCGTTCCCCCGCTGTCAAATTTCACAACATAAAACGGCATGATATCATTTTGGCACAGATTATCACACTACTGCAGTGGGCATTATTCATGTGACGGATTATTATTACCCAAGCGTTGGTAAATAAACAGAAAATTTGTATTCGGTAAAAAATGCGCTATGTAATTCAAAAGAACACACATGACTCTATAATCCTTCTAATATCGCTAGCTCAGTTTTAGACACGTCAATCCATGAACCACCAAAAAGCTAAATGTGCATTTTTACCCTAAATTGTAAAAAGGCAAATTACCCGAAATTCCGATCACCTTGATCGCCTGTAAATACCGCTAAACGGTTAGATTTTTAGGCAAATTATATGCATACAAACTTACATGTATCACCACTGCACACTTTTTAAAACGCAAAAACTTTGCCATAACTGGAGAAATTCAGGAACACCCTCACTGAAGAGGATGCAGCCTCTACAGAAGTGACCGTTCTTGTCCCATTCCGCTCTTCTTAAATGACTTTAGCAGAGCAGAGACGTTCTGTATACTAAGGTAGCACAAAATGACATAATGGCAAACCAGGGCATGACTGTTCTCTCTACTCATGAAACATTATTATGTAGCTACAGAATACAAGAGTAATAAACAACTTTATTCGCGCGTGGAAGAGACAGACATCGCAAAAATAATACTAAAGTAATAATAATGAATAGAAAAATAGCAACCTCACACGTTTACAACTTTGCTTCAGAAGCTTTGAATTGGCCTCCGAACTTTCTGAGTTCGGCCTCCGCTGGAAAGCAACTTGGCATCCTTGTCAGAAACAAGGTTTAAAGTGCGATTATTTATCGTAATTAACATTATTATTAGTAAAAAAATAATTAGTTTTGCATGAATTAATTTATTTTATTTTGTTTAAGTGGTAAGTGTGGACGCATTAATTGTGTGAGAAAGACGTGCTGCATTTATGTGGAGCTTTGCTCTTTTTAGACATAAACACAGAAGTGGTTATTAGTTTTGACCCTAACATTGCTCGACTTTTTTCGTAAGGTCTTCTGCTGAGGGGCGGTTACCACCCCCATACCACCCTAAAGAAATGCAATAAGTTTTAGATTTTCGCCTTCTAGGCCCATTGGATGCAAAAACCGTGCAGTTATTTTGCGACAAATTTATATAGATATAAATGACAATAAACATTATGTTTCCTTACTACTGTACTCATGTTTAAAACAATCATTGTATATGTGTAAGGGTTAAAATAGCAATTACTGCATAGGCGGATTTAGAGTTTAATATTTGGGTAGGCTAGCATGGAGTTCTATGGGTGCCATCCAGCACGCGTGCGTTAGTTGGGTAGGCTTAAGCCTACCCTAGCCTTTAATAAAATCCGCCTATGAATTACTGGACATTAATGTGTACTGGCCACTAAAGCTATTATGGTTCTACTGTTTGCTGGTGCTTTAGTTTAATAGTTTGTCTGCCTACGGTGGTAAATTAGTAAAATCTTGTGAATTTCTATGATGCTTTTTTTAAAGGGCTTGACAACAATGTGAAGGATCAACCAGGTGAGGGTTATATAGAGAGTAACATCGTGATTCTTACATAGGACACAACCACTAAATCACTCTAGACCCATTTATTATATTTGTTTATTGATTTTCTTCTGATAGACTTGCGCATGGCTTTGCCACGTCATCTTCATGCGTTGGTGAAAGGCGTAGTGCATCAACGATGGTCCGTACATCTGTCAAGCAGTCTTAGTTCAGAGTCTGCTTTTGTACGTTGTCTATCGTTTCCGTCTTCTCGATTTTACCAGTCAACCAGTCTGCAGCATCAGCAGCGCAAAACGGACGACGGAAGCGGCCGAGATATCGTCGAAAGCAGAGAGAAGCCATTCTCAGAACTTACTCTAGGCCAAAAAGGTTAGACTGCAAAGCTTGAAACAAAATCGAGAACATTTTGATTTCTGCGTGATTTGTTTTAATGAATTAGTTAAGTACTTTTGTAACACTGTTTCTAATACTCGTGGGTATCAATTGATGGCACTTGAATTGATTCCAAATCTGCAATGTTCTGCATCTGGGAAACAGCACGGTAGACTATGGAGGAAAAAGAAACTGGAGATGTGTTTAAGAATAGATTTGAAGTTTGTACTGAGTTCTTTAGTAACAGACAGAGGAAGAGAGTTACAGATTTTTACCAGGCAACAAAAGTTCTTAACCCTTAAACACCAAATACGTCTGGTGTATATGCATTGGAACTGAGTATACTCAGTAACGGTAGTTAAAGGGTTAAACTATATGAATATGCTGGTGAGTACCGGGTAATTGATTGCCATTAATTAAAGAAGTGATTGTATGTGTAGTGGCAGCATTTTTATTATTTACACCGGCAATTATTGTTATATTATTTATAACAATTAAACAATAATATTATACAATTATTGTTCTGTTATTCTACATGCCGCGATTTTACACAGCGTCTGATATGCATGGCAGTCTTTGTAGAATAATTAAATTGGAGTTTTTTGAATTATGGCTTTTTCAGGAGTCAATTTTTTATTCAGCTATTTACTTGGAGCATATTATTTTTGACATTTAATTACAAGTAAGAATTTCTTGAGCATGTTTGTTTTTTAGTAACTCGAGCAAGTAAAGATGCCACCTACACTGGGATTGTCATTGGAGGAATAGCAGTGACTGGTTAGCCTTCAGGATGTAAACTTTAGAAAATGGCTGGCTCTGAGCATTCTTATATTCCATCTGCACTGTGCACCTATTGTTTTTCTTATTTGCTGAAAGTGTACTGTGACATAGTATAATTGAATTGTTACTGGTCTGGATGGTTCCGTAGGACTCTCGAGCCTGCAACAAGTAAATTGATAAATTCCTCTCATAAGTTAAGTGCTGGCATTTGGCATTCAGCTGTCCATCTAGACTAAATGAGTGAGTGAGTGAGTGAGTGAGTGAGTGAGTGAGTGAGTGAGTGAGTGAGTGAGTGAGTGAGTGAGTGAGTGAGTGAGTGAGTGAGTGAGTGAGTGAGTGAGTGAGTGAATGAATAGCATATGGACAGAGCCAGGAGAGCCAGAAATTTTCATTTGGTTCCAATTTTTGTTGATGATCTGTTGAGAAATTTTATTATGATTTTGTGAAATTTGCCCATCTTTCATTTCTTGTCACCCAACAATCAAAACAGAAAAGGCCATCTGATTTGTTGCTATTCTTCTGTTCATTTAAAAGTATATTTTTTCATTGGTATTCATCCCTGAGTGTAGTACAGTGGATCCCACTTAATTGCATACCGCTTAATTGCATAACCCGCATAATCGCATAACAACATAAAAACCCAAACCAGTGTTTTGTGTATCAGACGTCCCGGCTATTTGCATAGCCCAGTTAATCGCATAAGCAAGGCTTGCACGGCACCTATGCAATTAAGCGGGTTTCACTATATAATTAACTGCGCATAGGTGAGGAGAGATGATTTCGTATAACAGATTAGTTTGCTGTCTTGTTTTTGTTGTTTTAGGCTTCATGTTCTATGCCATTGGAAGAGAATTGTTTTCCGGTCAAAGCCCAAACGGCATTTACAGTCGAGCCTTCAAATTATGCAAAAATAACGAACAGGCAGGTTTTAGTTTTAGACTTTACTGACTTCTCGATTATGCCGTAGTCATTAAGGATGTCGTCGCATTTCTGATTATGTCAGAAAATGGAAAAATCATTTGAAACTGTTTTAAACAATTATTCTTTGTTGCCGACAATTCTATTCGACATGATGGGCAATCAATTTCAGACAAGACCTGAGATCTGGGTCCAGGATTTATAAAGATTTAAACTTTGCTAGTGAAAATTGGAGAACTTTTCGAGATGTCGTTTTTATTTTGATATTTTCCGATTACCGCATTCCCGTCAAATTATATTTAGCGAAGAACATTACTGCAGTGGAATGATCTGAAAATTAATTTAATGTTACGTTTTGATCGAAGGTTCTTGACGCCATCGGAGAACCAATCAAAGGCTATGGTGAAATGACGAGCCGTGGTAGAAGGCGGCACGTCAGGTACGCTGCTCTAGAAGGAAGAACTTGTCAGACTGGATGTTCTGTCATTTGTGTCAGCTTGTCTTATTAACCCCTTAACCGTGTATTTAACTGTAACTCAATGTAAAATGGACGGATATATCCGGGATCCCCAGTTAAGGGGTTAAAGCTCTCTATTGCTACTTTTTGTATTATTTTTTAGCATTTTCTTAGTTATTCTTTGATGACAGGATTTGCCCAGAGAACTGTAAGAATTTTTAAGTGTTGAGTTTTATCATGACCAGCCAATGTGCAGACAAATAAGAACGGCAGAAATCAGTCGCTTAAGGCATATTGTTCTATTATATATTTCAATTCTTTTTTCACTTTGCTTTATCATCGTAATTGTCATAGGTGTCATCATCGTCGTCATTATAATTATCATCATCATCATCATCATCATCGTCATTAAGTAGTATCTCTGTGATTTTCCAAAGACATGTAGAATATGAAGCAGATGGAGTAAAGCACATGAAGATGCAGTTCTATTTGGAAGGACCTCAGAACAAAGCCACTGTCCAACTAGAAGCAAAACAGGTTATCAGCTCTCTCTCTCTCTCTCTCTCTCTCTCTCTCTCTCTCTCTCTCTCTCTCTCTCTCTCTCTCTCTCCTTTTTCAATTTTATGTATTTTACCATAATTCTCAAACTGTTTTATTAATTTTCTTGGCGCTATGTTTGATCTATGTTTGTAAGCATGAATATAATGTTTCAGTATTTTGTTAGACCTGTGAACATAGGTGCCAACTTCTATTAGGCCTCTAGGCTTGAGCCCCCTGCTTTTTTGGGTGGCTACCATAGGGAAGGGGAAGTAGAGAGGGGGTTGTATATAAAGCAATAAAGTGAAATAGTATTGCATCAGAGCTTTTCTCATTGTTGGCTTTTCTTTCTCTCGGGTTGGGAGATACAAACAACACTTTTTTAGTGAAAGAGTGGTGGACAGATGGAATGAATTGTCCAAGAAGATAGTAATGGCTACTACCTGTAGTGTGGGTGATTTCAAAATAAACCGGAGTACTATAGGATAGTAGATTGGAGGGACAAAACATAGTGGTTCTCACACAGGGTAGACCTCCTGAACCACTTTAAACCTTGTTATATTATTATTTATTATATTATATTATTTATTTTTAGGATCAACGTGGAAAATACCAGTTTCGCTATTTGTTCGTTGAACTTCAAAACTACCCCAGAAAAACGATTGTGGTTCAAGATAACAGATAAAGATAACAGATAATGATAACAGATAACAATAACAGATATCATTAATAGGAAAACCAAAGCAACAGTTTTAATTAAGAAGCCTATCAGTACGGTAAACTCATGTGGTGCTATAGAAATTCAAAACTGCTACACTGATTTTGATTAGTCTTGTACATTTCTGTATACACTCGTACCACTCTTGGTGAGTGCACATTTTCAGTTGCTGGGCCGAGAATATTGGTTTCCTCCACTGAGTCTCTTACGGCATTCTGATCAAGATTGGACTTTCTAGAATCTAGAATTTCTTTAACACGTCATTTTGCTGCTCTATGACGAATCAATGAATAATTAACTACCTTGGTCATAATTTATCATAATGTGTTGCAGACTCGCAGTCTGTATCAAAATTTCCATTTGTTTCAACTGCAGTTGAACAAATTTGACAAATTTAATGGACTTTTTCATTAAAAGGGATGTTTTATTGTTGAACAAATTGCAAAGAATCCTGTTGAAACAATTTAAATTTTCCACTGTTTATAATTATCACAAGCCCCAAATGGTCGGTCTCGTATATCGGATACTTGCTATCCCAGAATAAGCGCACATGCTGACCTGTTTGCGTTATCTTTAGGCCTATACAGGCAGTGTTTTATCAAGACTCCAGTCCTTTGGAGGGGAACAGTGGCGGCTCTAGGATTTGGCAAGTGGGGGCGTTGGGGTGGCAACTTCTAATCATGGGGGGGGCCAACCATTTCTTGTTTAATGTATGTAGCATTAAGTATAGGGTCCCAACTGGGGGGCCAGGCACTCAATAGGGGGCACGGGCCCCCTGGCCCCTCCGGTGGAGCCGCCACTGGAGGGGAGGAAATCGGCCTAGCGTTTAATATAGGTAGGCCCATAACAGTTGCACGTGCACGCCTAGTCTATATATCAATACCTATAGACATATGCACATGCAATCGTTGTTTGTTTTGCCGGAACTTTGGGGAAGGCTGACTTCCTCGTTGCTCGAAGATTACCTCATAGTGGAGGTCGAGCTTTTTTGTGTTTGGGGGTGGGGTGTAGTAGGTCTCCTGCGTTAACGCAACTATATTGTGTTAAGCAGAGATGTAGCAAGTACACAATGCTTCAAGTGCAAGTACCTGGCCTCCGAGTACAAGTACTTGCATTCCAAAAACTCCGAGTACAAGTACAAGTACAGCTGGCTTCCGAGTACAAGTACTAAAAATTTGTACTCGAGTACAAGTACCAAGTACTACATCTCTGGTGTTAAGTCTCTAAAAAAAATCGCCCAGCCTTTATATGATACTGTACACTGTATGCTTAATAGGCTATATTGGCAAACAAACCCGTCTGAGGTAAGCCCTTTTTGCCTTTCATAACACGTAAACTAGGTTTACTGTTAACTATCAATTGACCTATAGGTCGACCTGCTGTGTTTTAGGCAGCTGTAAATCCCCGCTCCAATATGAAAACACTTCGCACAACCTAAATAGTTGTCTGCGTCGTCATCAGCAGTGGCGTAGCCAGGACGACTCCGAATTGGAGAACACATTGACATTTTCCGGTTAAAAGTCTCCGATAGGCAAACAGGTCGTCAAAGAGTTCTCACACATTCACCTATTCTCTTCGATCATGCTACTTACCTCACCCCCTCCCTCCATCCTATCCCACCGCCCCGATCTAACAAAAGTGTCAATTATGGTTTAGCGCAAATCCCATGCACGACCGGTCAAATCCAGAATAGGGATTATAGGGGAGCCCGATCGGCGCTTAATTGCACCCCTTCCCCATGGCTACGCCAACGGTCCGCGGTCTCTCCGAAAAAGTAGGGGTCCAGTGGCGTAGCCAGGATTTCCGGAAAGGGGGTTTTGGTGTTCAATACTTCGAAAAATCTTGACAATTACATGTAAGTAGAAAACGTCATTCTCGTCTTTCCTCTTCTACTATTTTATCCTTTGTATATAAGCTGACAATCAAAAAAGGTCGTCAACTTACACCTTCACATTCTATAGCACTTTGAAATTATTTTTGGTCAACAGCCAATTAACCCCTTAACTGGGGACCCCGAATATATCTGTCCATTTTACATTGAGTTACATTTAAATACACGGTTAAGGGGTTAAGGGGGGTTTGACCTCAAAACCGCGTCCGAAAATTAAAAAATGCATGGAAACACATGAAATTTTTTTCGTCGGCAGCCAAGGGGGTTTAACCCTCCCCCCGTTGGCTACGCCACTGGGGTATGTAGGTCATCCGAAAATTTGGCGGTAATGCTTGCATCCGCAAACCCAAATATATAACCACATAGACCGACCACCAACAACTATAGGCCTATACCGACCAAGTAAAACTGTAAAAGACCCTCTGTTCTCTTGAATACGAAATTAACTTGGCTTATCTTGATTTGAGACCTAACCAGGAAGCTGACTGATCGAGTAGGCTACGTAATATAACGTTAGTCATCGTTCTGTGAAATACGCTGCACTTTTGACCAACTTGACGGCATAGATCGCATCCAATCGGGGCTCCAAATTCGACGAAACGACCATTCAGAAAGCCTATAGGCTAAAGCCATCGGATTTCCCCTCGAATGGTTTTGACATGCCTACGCGCGGACGTGCATAGAGACCGGCTAGGTCTTTGCCTGGCAAAAATTCGACCTATTGAGAAATGCTTATGAGTGGACAATTGAACATTTACGCTGGGCCATGGCTTGAAGCTATATGCCAACTATTAAACAGCGCCGATTGGAGGCTTGTGGAATTCCGGTTATATTCAGGTCTACAAGGCACTTAGTAACATCTTGTTCATAATAGATATTAGCCTAAACCTAAAAGACATAGGCCCCTACTCTCTCTAAAACAGATTCAAATTCGCTTCGATCGTAGCCCTGGACCGGTCGAGGGGAAACTGTTGCGTTTTTGTCTTACAGTTAACTTGATCTGTGTTAGGCTACGCTTTTATTAATTAAACATAACGCAGCCGAAATGTCGAATGCGAAGACTTTTTTCGTTTTTCCAGAGAAAATTACCAAGAACGATCCCAAAAAAGACGACAAAGAATTTGGATTATGGGCGAATGAACAGGCCGTCACCAGCATAATTCGTAAGCATGCGTACATATTACGTAAACATACATTACACTTTTGTAATCATACATTTCGCATATATGTGCGTGTGCTGTTTATACACACAAAACATATATGCCTATATAGGCCTATGTAGTTACGGCAAGTCTGTCTATAGGCCTATATGGTAATTGTGTTTTTGTTTTAGTTTTGTTCTTCGGAGGCATCGTCGGAGTGGCTGGAATGTTCGATAAATGGCAATTTGCCGCATCCGTCATGTATCCTTCGTTGTTTTAACTAGACTGAGACAGTGGCGGCTCCAGGATTTGGCAAGTGTGGGGTGTTGAAGGGGGAACTTCTAATCATTTGTTGTTCTATGTAGTATTAAGTATAAGGTCCCAACAGGGCGCCACTGGGGCCAGGAACTCAATAGGGGGCACGTTCCCCCCGCGCCTCCCAGTGGAGCCGCCACTGGACTGAGGTGATACTCAATTAATTATTTGCAGCTCAAGGGATTTTTAGTATATCATTGGCGCTGCCACGAGGGTCTTCACAGTGCTTAATCTAGACTCTGGACTCCTGGGGGGCTGCCAAAACCGGAAGTCAGTCAGCTAGGGGGCTTAATTTTAGGGACGTCTTTAACCAGTACGGGGCCCCGGGCACCTGGCGGCCTGCTGGGCCCTAGCTAGACGTGAAGATCAATGTTGACAAGCAAAAAAGTATGGGGGCCACTGGGGCCAGGCATTCAATTATTATTATTATTATTATTATTATTATTATTATTATTATTATTATTATTATTATTATTATTATTATTATTATTATTATTATTATTATTATTATTATTATTATTATAACGTTCAAGTACTACAAGTAGGCCTCCGCCATTTAATTATTATCTCTTAACCGAATTCTACATCAGACCCGCTTCGTTCCTACTCTTTCTCATCGAATGGCCAAGAGGAAGTCGTAAGAATGGCAAAACAACGCTTCCACGACGGTAGGTCAATAAAGTCTTAGTGCTAATAGGTTTTGAAAGCAGTAATTTTTCGATGCCTTCATTCGTCCTCTTAATTGATTTGTTACATCGACCTGGCTCAAATTCGATTTAGATTTTGTGCGCCATTAAGGCTTATGCTCTAGGTCAGTGTTTCCCAAACTGTGGGTAGCGAGTCGCGACCCAAAAGTGGGTCGCAGGGCTCAGTCTAATGGGTCGCCTGGTGGCGCCATAGAAGTTTGTGTGCATATATATATATATATATATATATATATATATAAGATGCATAAGTTACTGTAAGTATCATAAGTAGCAATAGCGTCGCCACGGGGGGCAAATGGGGGCAACTGCGCCCCCAACCTGCCCCAGACCACCTACCAGATTCGCGCAAATCCCGTGAGAAAGTTTTCTGTGGAGGGGGTGGGGAGGGGTGGGTAAGGAATCTGACACGCTAGCCCCGTTTGCCCCCCCAACCAAAAATTTCTGGCGACGCCACTGGATATCAGTGGAGTAGAAAAATCCGTCACTTTCCACCCTATTAATGTGTCTATATTGCAAAATATAATAATGCTGGCTATACACTTTATAGATTTTCAAACCTTTAAAGCAGTCAGGTATCTGATAGATATCCAAATTGCGGGTCCAGATTCTTTGTGGGCATCGACTGGGCTTCAATCGGTGCAAATATGAATGCCCTACGACACCACAAATTTTCGCTCAAATTTCGAAAAAAAACCCTGGACTATAGTCCATGGAAAATTTTCGGGCGACCCAAAAATTCATGTCGATATTTCACCCAAATTTCTTTTTAGAACCTTCAAACGCCTTGCAGTGATATCAGCATTGGCGTCGCCACGGTGGGGCAAATGGGGCAACTGCCCCCTCCCAACCTGCCCCAGACCACCTACCAGATTCGCGCAAATCCGGTGAGAAAGTTTTCTGTGGAGGGGTGGGGGAGGGGTGGGTAAGGAATCTGACACGCTAGCCCCGTTTGCCCCCCCCCAACCAAAAACTGCTGGCGACGCCACTGATAAGTAGGCCTATGTGTATACACTCAGGCCTCTGTCTGTGTGCGTGTGTACAGTGGCGGCTCCACAGGGGGGGCCCGTGCCCCCTATTGAGTGCCTGCCGCCATGCAGTGGCCCCATGTTGAGACCCTATATTTAATACTACATACCTAACAACAAATGGTTGGCCCCATGATTAGAAGTTGCCAGTTGCCACCCCAACGGTCCCCCCACTTGCCAAATCCTGGAGCCGCCACTGTGTGTGTATACAAGTTCCGATACATTTTACTATCAACACGCGCCAAGACCAAACACGAAATCCTGGATTTACTCCAACTACGCAGTTGGAGTACGGCAAATCTTACTGTATGTAGGAAGTGAATATGAAGTAAGGTAGGCCCTATGCTCTGGGTAGCCCTATAGGCCTGTTGAATCCGTGTGTGTGTGTGATCATGTGCGCTTTGTTTTTAGATTTCAGAATCGTCTCTCGGCGCTCGTCGGAAACATCGCACCATTGAGAAATTACTACCTCCGAGCAATTATATCCATAATGTAATTCTATGTCTTATACTGCACCGCATCGGCAAAATAATAGGCTAGGCCTACAGCAGAAGTAGTAGCAGCTGGGGCGTAGCCAGGAATTTGATTATTTGATTTGGAGGGGTATAAATGTTTGGGTGGGGGTATAAACCTTAACTATAAACCATATGATATAAACTACATATAATCACATATAAACCACATAAAAAACTTTAAGGTAGACTGATTTGGGGGGAGGGTATATATACTGATATACCCCCGTCGCTACGCCTCTATCTAATACCATCCATGATCCATGATCCATCCAATACAGTAGCGCGTCGAGATTTTATTTTTGCGGGCAGCCACTTAATTGTTCACCGACACGGATTGGAAGTTAAAATTGTCTGTGTACTGTAATCAAGGTTCCCTGTGCTCATATAGACAGTGAAGCTGTACAGTAGCTGTCTACCACGAAGGGCCGCTATGATAAATACCTGACAAAGCAGCTGCACACAATTATTGAAACACCGGCTGCTCGCACGAACACAGGACAGGACAGATAATGATTGAGGATGAGAAAAAGCACTGGAGAAAAGGCTAATTTGTAGGAATTAAGATTTCACAAGCGATATGGAAATTAAATTAGGCTACATAGGCTGCTAATTGTTTTGAAGAATTGATCATGCATTGTCTAAAATGCAGTTTCTTAATTATAGTAACCTCAGGAAGGAGAATATACGACCACTTATAATATGTTAAAATATAAATAGCTTTTCAACTATAGACACTTAGGTCCAACTTGTGTGCGATTAACCCCTTAACTGGGCAACTATTTGTAACTCAATGTAAAATGGACGAGCGTTACTCGGGGCACCCAGTTAAGGGGTTAAAACTAAAACGCGTGTTCTGCTTTCCAGAGTCTGCGTCCCCAGCTGTTTCCTTCTGCCGACGATTATTGGTGGCCTCTGTCTCTTCATCTCGGGCATCATTTATCTGGCGGTAAGTTTTTAAAATCACAGACATCCTTTCAGTGGCGTAACCAGGATTTGCCACCACTGTTTTAAGGTCCATACTCAGTGTTTTATACAGGCCTGTTAGGAGGGGAGATTCCTCCCCAAAAAAAAAAACACCCTAAAATCCCTCCCCCCCCCCAATCCCAGCACTTACACAAATTTTGCATTGAACTGTGTCTTTTCCCCTCCAACCAAGTCGATTCCCCCCCCCCCCCCGAAAGCTCAATTTCCCCCAAAGGTCTAGAGTCTGGATAAAACACTGTCCATACTACTGCTGCTGCTGCTGCTACTACTACTACTACTACTACTACTACTACTACTACTACTACTACTACTACTAATAATAATAATAATAATAATAATTCAGAAATAATATTCAACAGGGACAATAGACGCAATAATATTGAAGAGATAATAACATACTGTAGTAATTAACAATTAATCATCACATTAGGCCTACCTCCTGATGTTTACAAATTATGAAAATACGCATTTAACGCATATAAACACGGTGGATTCATTCTTTCTTAGGAAGACAATCGCATTATGTAATTCTTTTTGTTCTGTAATGCTCGGCAGGCTGCTATCAACGGAGAAGAATGGAAACCGCAACAGACGAACAAGATCGAATTAACAAATCCAGCCTTCTCTCCGCCACACAGCCCCCCACCGCGCAACCCACAAGACGCCAAGGTGTAATATTAGAAAATACACCAATTGATCAGACTACTGTAACTTGCAATTCCAAGAAAATGGTGCTCAAACAGGACGCCAACAACTATAAGTCAGCGTGGTTAAAGGAAGAGAGAAATTCTGAACAACCGTCAAACATTAATATCTAACTTAGTGACTTGTTTAAATTTGTAAAGATGGACAGCCTGATTTTATGGAGTAGCAGATTAACTTGTTGGTGTTTCTCTGTTTTTTGATAACTTTTCATTTCCAAAAGCAAATATCCAAAAACTACAAAAATTTCTGTGACTTACTCACATCCTTCAATAAGGGGCCGTCCATAAATTACGTCACGCGGTTGGAGGGGAGGTGCGGCCATTTGTGACGAGGGGGTTCCGTAAACGTGACGTCACGCAACAACAAAAATGTAGGTCATGACCTTTGACCCTTTTTGCTTGTCTTACCTTTTTTTGCTTGTCAGGGATTTTGGAGAGGAAAAACTACAATTATGACCTATTTTTTGCTTGTCAGGGTTTTTCTAGAGGAAAAATACAAGGATGGCCTTTTTTGCTTGTCAAGACTTTTTGGAAGACGAAAATGGGGGTCGGCCCGTTGTGACGTCATATTTTAGGGTTGGTCCAACGTTTTTGTGACGTCACGTTACGTGGGGGGGTCAAAAGTGCCAAAATCGCGTGACGTAATTTATGGACGACCCCTAAGTTTGGGAATGAAAAATACCAAGAAATGCACAAACATGCATTTAATAGCAAGCCTCACATACTAAGACAATAATGTTATCATTTGGCAAAACCTACAAACAGCAGCCTCTTCATAAGAAACTGTAATTTGGCACGTAGAGCAGTTAACGTTCGTTGAATTTAAAGCACGTGCCAACTAGGTTAAACAGAAATCCAACGGCGACAATAACACAATCAAGTAGATTCGAAGAAAAAAAAATCAACTCTGTGACTTAAATACCACAGCTCTGAGGAGTATTAAATCGTTGTAAATGACATAGGATTTCTAAAGCAAGCTACTAGCACTACAGCTCTACAAACAATGAACATAGCTGTGAGGACAACAATAGAAGAAATTAACACCAGAAGCTAACAAGTCACCTCTTTTGGCTAAAGAGCTGTTAGAAATAAATACAAGTTCTTCACTAATAAATTAGTTTGGCAAAAGTAAGTTCTGTGGTTATTACATTAATGTTCCTTCGGACCATAGTTTTACCAACTTGTCTGTCCCACCGGAGCAAATCCTTTGGTCAGTTCCAACATGAAGACAGGACACAACACCTGAACAAAGCAATTAACAAAAAAATACAAGACAGAACTTTAATGCATTACAACTGAATATGTTACGCAGTACTACACTGTAGTAGGCATTTTTCCATTAGAATGTGTTCAAAAATTTGTATTTGGCAAAACGACTTTCAAACACAATCAACTGATCAACAATTGATGAAATGTTGGAGTTTCTTAAGGGGGGGGGGGTTCAGACCCTAACTCCCACTCTTTGAGACAGACCTTGGTGTATGGTTAAATTGTTGGTTTTTAGTTGCCTGGCTACCATCAGAGGTTGAAAATTCCATTCTGCCACAAAAAATTCCATTTTGCAAAAGAATAAAAGTAATAATAGTAGCAATAATAGTAGTAATAATAGGAGCAATAATAGCAGTAATAATAATAATAATAGTAGCAATAATAGCAGTAATAACAGTAGTAGCAATAATAGTAGTAATAATAGTAGCAATAATTAGGAGTCTGTTGACTCTTCCACCACCTGGGTAGCAAACTACGCATTTCGTTGCTGGCAAACAAGTTACCTTGGGACACGTATCCATTTGAACAGCGCATACTTTACCTTGATGAGCCTGAGTAATTTTTTCCACTATGCTACCACAGGTGAGATCCCAAACAAGAAGTGATCCGTCGGAACAACCACTGACAACCTTGCGATCCTGCCACCAAGCGGCACACCTGCCAAACAAATTTAAAATGCCAAATCATTCACAACTTTCAACAATACTGTATAATGATATACATTTACAAAGGGGCCTCCATAGTACTCTTTGTTTCTTTTCAACTACACGCACTTTCCAATAGTTGACAAAAAATCCAATCAGTGTCTAAATGCAGTGTTTAAATCTAGACTCCTGGACTCCGGGGGGGGAACTGACAAAGCCGGGGGGAATTCTGCTAGGGGCTGCTGTTAGTATGCAAAAATTTCCGGAGGGAATTTGAAATCCCGAGGGGGAAAGGGCAATTTCTCCCCGGAAACGGCCTAGGTTAAACCCTGGTCTAATGATCCAATCTCCACATCTATACAAGGTTACTACAGATTACCATGTAGATCAAAATTCTAAGTAAAACTGTTATAAGAAGAAGGAGATGGATATGGAAGAAAGCAAACCTCAGTTCTGCCGCTGCATCTTTAGAAAATATTTCCATCATTGTATTCGCGTCAAACAGTCGAAGGAATCCATCGGCGCCACACGAAACAATCTGTCTGTTATCTGCAAGAAAAAGCGATAAGACAACAGGGGCGTAGCAACAGGGGTGGGGTGGGGGGTATATTGGTATATATACCCCCCAAAATCAGTCTACTTTAAAGTTTTTTATGTGATTTACATGTGGTTATATGTGGTTTATAGTTAAGATTTATACCCACCCAAAAACCCAAAATATTTATAGCCTCCCAAATCAAATTCCTGGCTATGCCCCTGTAACACAATAAGTGGATGTTGCACCAAAACAAAAGCAAAATGTTAAATCTACAAAATCCAAGACAATGGAACAGATCAGAGATACAATAATTATATAGCACTGTTAATTATAAATATGTGGAACTTGAGAAAACAAAGCAAATGAAACCATGACTTAGTGCAACTTCCTTCACAAAACCTATTTGTAATTCAATATGTTACATAGGCATAAACTTCTATTATGCCCGTAGGCTCGATCCCTCCTTCAGTTTTTGAGAGTCTACCATAGGAAGGGGCAAGGTATAAAGGTTGGAGCCCCTGTTTATTATCCAAGTGTATGTCAATGATGTGTTATCATTTGCATGACATCTAAAGTCAAAATAATTAGAAAATTGCATTGCTTCCAGGTATTCTACATTTGAAGACATGATAAAATTATCAATTGTCCAACAAATTACATTACAACAGTCATAATAAATACTATGAGAATTAAAATTACAATTTATGAAAAAACTTTAAATAAACAATAAATGCAGATAACAGAAGGCTGTACAGTATATAACACGCATGTTGCATTTACATTTTACACAAAATGCAATCAACGCATATGCAAATGATATACACTAAGTGACATACACATTCATAAAGTAAACGTTATCTGGGAACGTTAAGACAACAGAAGAAATTATAAGTCGATGGACTAATAATGCTGATAAGTCAAACTTAAATAAAATATATGAAATAAGGAAACCGCTCACCTCTGCTAAGGGTCAGTGACTGTACTTCACCCACATGAGCTGCAAACCATAATAAATTATGGTAATAATAATAATACGTTAACAACGTAGATTAGCAAAACATAAAATAAACGGATTTCCTCGCTAACCGTTCTCTAAAACAATGGCCAATGTTCTGAAATCATCATTGTAAAGAAGCTGGAAGTCAAGATATATATACAGACCACATAGTGAAGGCAAGATCACAGCACATGCCCTATTCTGTACGAAAAACAAACTGCAGAACCTAAATTGCTTAGCACATATGCATCGGTGGAGTTTCGCGTCTGGACACTGGAAACAAGATATTCGGATCCAACTGGATCTGGCGGATCCAAAATTCCCGCAATACATCTGCCGTCCTAGCGTCGTGCAACATCTACCTTGCCAACTTCTAATCGGAAAGGTGGAGTTCTCCGGGTCCCAGACCGACACATGGCCGTCTTTGGTGCCAGACACGAGACGATTCATTTGCGGAATTGGCGCGATACAGTTGACGCCGGCTTCATGATCCATTTCTGCCTGAAAAACATTAAAAACAATTAATTAATTAATTGATTAATTAATTAACTCAATTTTGTACCTGAACAATGAAGACAACAAAATAAACACATAAACCACAGTTCTTCACAGCAACATTCTGAATAAATTAGTTAACATAATATACGCGTACAGTAGAACCCTGTTATATTGCATCTAGGTAAAATGTCTCTTCACTTACACTACTCATCCTTGAATAGTTCCTAATATTTCACGTGACAAACGTCTGAAATCTGAAAACTAAGCACTTCACTGATGGCCAAAAACTCTGACTGTTAACTTATAATTATACAATCTAGATGCAATTAAAATGCCTTTACCTTAACTGAAAGATTCAGGTTCTGTCTACCATCAGTAAAATATTCCCATGCCTAAAATGCACATACACGGTGAGTCAGAAAAAATGTTACCATACATAAATAAATAATATTATATATATATATATATATATATATATATATATATATATATATATATATATATATGATATACGGTGAATCACAAAAAATCGTTACCATACATAATGCTATTTTAACTTAGTTTTATGTAGAGTTTCAAACTAAGTTGAAATAATATTATGTATGGTAACGTTTTTTTCTGACTCACCGTGTACAAAACGCAATAAATAAAACATCCAAGCAAAATCAAAATTACACAACAACAAAATGCCGTGCATATTTTATTTTATACAGCCACGTTGGGAACTGGATTGGAAAAACGAACGCGTTATAAACTGACTTTGACGGAAGCGTCCCAAGAACACGAAAGCAAGACGTCGTTTAGGACGCATAGCTGAGACACGGCGTCCTGGTGAGCAAAGACCGTGTTCTGTATCCGTCCATATTCCAGGTTATAGATGTAACTGCAATTCCAAATGCAATTCTCTCTCAACTGACATCAGTTTTTTTTCAAGGCCTTCAAAACCATATTCAATACCGTGACTTAACCCCTTAACCGTGTATTTAACTGTAACTCAATGTAAAATGAACGGATATATCCGGGGTCCCCAGTTAAGGAGTTAAGTAAGTTTCTCCTGTTCACAGAATCAACTTAAACGATGACACCGTAAACAATAAACTCACTGCAAACACTGACAAATGATGCCCCGTAACTTGCAACGGGATTCCGTAATCATCCACATGTGCCAAAAAAATCCTGACAATGTCGCAACAAACTTAATGCTAGAAATTCACTTACATTTGATTGTCCCAACTACCGATCATGACGCTTTTCCCATCCGACGTCAGTTCAAATGATGAGATTGGCTTAAATAAGAAACAAATGAGGCAATTCAATAACAGCATCATATACTCAAACCAAAATTGACCCGTTTAACACACTGATTGCCGCCGACATGGGCGACTGCAGAAATTTTTCCAGAGGGGTGCAAAAAAACAGGGCCTTGTGATGAAAGAAATTAACAACAATTTCCAGGAGGGGTGCAAAACAGGGTCACGTGACAAAATAAACAAGTAATTTTACTTTTTCCATAACTTCACAATTTTTCCAGGGGGTGCAATTGCATCCCCTTGCCCCTCCCCCCCCCCTTGCCCCTCCCCCCGAAATCTGGACGCCGATGGCCATTGACAAGTTAGAAAAGCATCAATCTGGCTGCCAGGCACCACTGACATTTAATTCACAGCATAACAGCATATCAATGTTGTTTTATTTTTATCTATGGTGCTGGTTTATATATTGGCGTCACGCCATTTTCACAGCTTAACTCTATGATTGGGCGAAGAAGCATAATAAAAACCCACCATGTTGCCAATTTTTAAGCTCAACTGCTGCTGATCATCAGGAACAGAATAGACTTTCAGAAAACCATCTGCAATACATTCAAACAAGACACAGCAGTCAAGTTATTAACATCACATCATGAGCATGCAACTGTGAAAAAATATCAATCAATCAATCAATCAATCATTAACTTCTATAGCGCCACTATCATAATGCCCAGGGCATAAGCCGATGGCGCACCAAATCCAAATATAATTAGAGCCAGGTCAAGCCAGAAGATCAGTCCGAAACAGCGGGAGATATTTGGGGGGGGGGTGAAAGACGAGAGATGAAGCACGAAATGAAACCGTTATTATTTACCGTAAACCGACCTTGTGATATTGAAATAATCTTCTGTCCACTGGCCATCCACTGGACATCTGTAATGGCACTAATCACAAAAAGTAACTCATTAGTGAAACACATAATAAGCCAGCCCAGGCGACAATTAGTTGAACAAAGTCAACTGCAAAAAATGAAGCAAATATCAGCACAAATTCAATCACCATAATGAAGTAGGCAGTTGGCAGTGATAATGACAACAACAACGACAACGAAGATGGCGACGAAATCAAATCGAAAATTTTTTCCTCACTCTCTGTGGAGGTTATGTCCTCTGTTGAACTGAAGACCACGTTCCATAATGTCTTCTTTACGTTCTAAGATTTCTGAATCTGTATAAAGGTAATCAATAATTAAGCAAATTAATACCATGTTAAATCATTTTCCCAGTTACATCTGAAATAATACAAACCTAAAAACATCCAGTACTGATTCAATCAATTCCAATCTGATGCTAGAATATGGGATTGTCGCGCGTGAGTGTGTGGATGGTATCAGCCAAGTGCTGGCGATTTTTACAGAATCAGGTGCGTTTTTCGTTATATTCGTTTTCATGTTTTTTTTCGTTCTCGTTTATTTTTAATGCTTGTAAAATGAAAATATACAATTTTCCACTGCACACCGTATATGACAATCACCAATGACTGAGGTTATGTTGCAGTTAAAATGCAAGCGATTTTTCAGAAGAAGTGCCATATAAATATTCTGCTACATTACGTTATGTTCAAAGCAGGTATTTGCTATGCAGCCGGCAATAATATGCCTACCAGTCGAATTGGAACGTTTGCTTGGTAGTCCTGAACTCAGAACTGGATCGGGATTTTGCTGCCTCTGGAATCGTTGTGGATGCGGAGATCGAAAGAGTTGCTTCGGCGTCTGACCGAACTCCATTATCTGGACCTCTTTCGACAATCGCTCATTTGGGTCCGTGATCCTGAATATTCAATTCAGAGAGACGAAAATCTTTCAAAATTGGACTTTTCAAGCGCCAAACAAATATTTTCATAACGTAACGCACGTTCAAATAATTCCAAATGAATTCAACATCTTAAATCGGCGAAGCATATCAACAAATCCAAAATAAAAATGACAAGCTAAACCAAAATTAAATGATGGCCAACCTTTCCAGATCAATGGCTCCCTCATAAGTCATGTAATAGAACACTAAAATGCAAGTATTATAATTATCAATATTTAACAGCGGTAAACTCTGTTCAGAACTAAAATCTTCAACAGATGCCATCCTGTTATTATCAATGGCAAGATAACTTGAAAGAGTGGCCGTGTTTCTAATCAAATCTAATTCAAGCTTTACATTGAATCTTTGGCAAATTAACCCTTTTCCCGTTTGCCCCAAGAAAACTAGTCCATTTAACATTAAGTTACAAACAAATGAACGGTAAAGGGTTAATGAAAAGCTTGTCTTACAAGTATGGAAAACATTCATAAAAGGCACAAAAACACATGAAAATGCAAAAAAGAGTAGAACTTTAAACTTTAAACCATGCTTTAGATGTATACATGTACTGTATATGTACCGTTGTTTGCAGCAATGGCTTCGTCTCCTCGCTGTTTGTAGCCAAAGATAAGGTCAATCCAGTGGTGTAAATTACTGGACACATAATCGGATTCTAAAGCCTCTCGAAGCTTGGAAACCATAACATCTGGACCTGGAAGAAACAAATCCTCTGTTACGAATGACTTCCGAAAATACTCTATAACAAGTATTAGAGAAATTTAAGCTTATTATACAAAATAAATAATATATTCCAGATACTGAAAATTCTCAACAATTATCTAAAAGCCAGATGAATAAAAAAAGTGGCTGAATAATAATAATAATAATAATAATAATAATAATAATAATAATAATAATAATAATTACTGTAGCAGAAAGCGGTTTTCCATTAACCCTTTCGCAACGCAAGGCCGATATTTTGGCTTCATAGCCTACTGGTTATAAGGATCATCATGGTGGCCAAAGGGTTAAGAGCATTTGGAGCGGATCAACGACCTACTTCGATTTGCCCATGGTGGAAGTTCCACGTCTCCGATGACGTGACCACTCTGACGGACTCCAAAATTGATCAGTCTCGTGTTCTGAAGGAAAGATCCATCGGAATCATAGAATTCTGGAATCAGTTCTTTGAAATCCGACAAATTTGTAGTACAGCTGTGAAAGACGTCGGGCATACTAAACAGAAACAAAAAGCTGCTGAACAGAACGTCAAAAGACACCATTTGAGAGTGCAAATTTGCTCATTTTAGATTTTAAAATACATGAGCTGCATTCACACAAATAATGCTACTAATAACTCAAACATGGATGAGCAGTAAATAAAGGCAGTAAATAAATAAATATATATATAATAAATATATATATATATATATGCTAAGAAATTTCGTTCACAAGATTCTGTTCATTTCTGTTCAAACCTGTTGAACATTCGATCGGGACTATCAAAATGGCCGCCGTGGAGACAAAGCAGATACTCGGGGGCTGAAAACAGATCAAAACGACTACAAAACCCTATGAAAATTTTCAGTTAAATCAAATCAAAATCATTTTATAAATAAAATCAAGCAATGAGGAGATCACAGGTCTGTTAGAACAAAATGTGCTGGCAATAACAAAAGTGCACGAGATATCCTCTACAACACAACTCACCAAAAAGACCTAACAAAACTTTAGCATCCAACATCATTGTTGATTATGTTGTTAACATGTTGTTGATTATGTTGTTAATACTATTCAAACATTTACTAAATCAGTTGGCCACAAGAGCTCTTCATTAGTCAGGTATTAATACGGACCTGCCCTTGCCAGAAAGAAGAGAACATATCCAGGCGTCGAGTAATGAGTGCCGTAGAGAAATTTTGGCTCGGGGGCATCTTTGTACCGTTCCTGAAAAACAGACTTTGGTGATGTATATTTCACAATCAGTCGGTTGGTTAATGAATGAATGAATGAATAAATGAATGAATGAATGAATCAACCAATCAATCACAAACAATGCAGATAAGCAAAAGTTATCGAATACATGTTAAAACCCCATTCACTGATTATGCATACATGGATGAAGAGTATAATTAAAAGCATAGTTATATTGAATATAAGCACTAAGTACTGCTGAGAGTGGAGTGAAATTGGCCATTCAAACCTATTCAGTGATTATATAATTCACAAAAGGTTAAATATCACATAGCTAAATGATACTCACTTGTCAAACAAAGTTATTTTTTGAATTTATATGCCAATTTTCAAGCTTTGTTAAGTTACAACAAATACAATTACTTAATGGTGAATAATCCTTTGACTGACACTTCAAATTATGTTTCCTTTGATTCTTGTCAAAGCAGACATTGTCTGATAAAGTATTGTAACAAGATGTTTTCTTCCTCATTAGTACATTAACTTTTTATACCAATCAAGGTCGTTTCAATAATTTTCATTATAAAAACAATATGAAATATTGGGAAAAGCTCCCAATTTGTTAACCGATCATGCAGTCCCTCCTACAACTTAAGGAAAATATTCTGACAAAAATATAAATGCTGCTTACAAGTAACCTTTCAAGTCTTTCTGGATTCAGAGCACCCATGGGTTTACTCAAATCTCGATAAGTTTCTGGATTAGTTAAGTCTGCAACCAATAACATCCCAAATGCCTGAACATCTGGATTGTGCCTCTACTAAATTACAATGTTCTTGATTACAACATCTGTCGTTGAATAATTATCACAAGCATTTCTAACTCAAGAACGATTGAACATAGCGGTAACAGTTATGCTATCATTTTTATACGTTATCTTCAAATAACACCATATACTGTATAATGCCAAAAACATTGCTGTATTTTAGTCACAGATTCTCATTGTACCTGTCTATGGCATTCATAATCGAAAGCCTCACCATAATAATGGGATCTGATCGGAAATCCATTTTGCAATCAATCTTCTAAATGCCGGCATAATGTGTAGCACAGAAACATCATACTAATAGTGCTACTTGGTAATAGTAAAGAGTATTAATTATAGACTGGAAAATTTGGATTATTAGGCACCGATATGGAGACTCAGACCTAATTAGCATCAAGGAGACAGCTAAGATGATCACACACACAAAAAACCATAGAGATAAACACGAGTAGAAAAAGGAAATATTCTTATTGCTTTGCTTTACCTAAATCGGTGCTCGTGTAGTCAGACACTACCCAGGGAAAGACTGGATACTGCGTGAGGTCGTTGATACTTCGGTCAGCCATGCTGAAATCATTACAGAGACCATTGAAGTAGTTTCTACTCTATGCCTTAGTCATGTGCAAATATCCAACATATAAAATCTCAGATGTTAAGGTGAAAAACTTGCACTAGGAGGCCAGCTTTGTGTATTTTATACAACAAAACAAAGTTATAGAACATTTCAAATGATGTTTAGTGACACGATTAAATGAACCTTAGAAGGCCATAAAAATCCTCAGTCAGTCAAATCACTCAGCTGTCAACTACCCGGTACTCACTCACCTGTCAGCTACTCGCTCACCTGTCAGCTACTCACTCACCTGTTGAGATATGAAATGTATTCGAAGTTTGACAGAAGTCCGTTCTGCCAGCGTAGTAGCATTGCATCTTGCTCCAAATCGTCCAGTTTCACAACTAACATGAAACATTAGTCAAGTTTAAACTGGTTGGCTAAAAACTTATAAGTAATATGCATGCCAAAGCAATTACTACAATAAATTAGAACCTGCAATTAGACTCATGCCTACAGAAAATTGGCCAACCAACCAGATTCCAGTACATTTTACTGGAAAATCCAATAGGATCTACTGGCAAACAGTTAGATCTACTCCCATCTACCAGGAAAGCGACAGACCAACCGTACGTTAGTAGAACGTAGTGGGAAATACGTAGATCTACTGAAAAACCAGGTATCTCTACAGCTTTTAAACATAGTGACTGACATTAAAGTTTAGAAAAACATATTATCAAGTGCACCTTCTTGACTAGTAATCTGGCGAAACAGATTGTTTCTGTCATCTTCTGACCGAAGCGATAAATAAAGATGGGGGCAGGTGCTGTTCATTCCTTCTCTACAGTAGATTTCAAGACCCTAGAGATATGATAAGAAACATTGAATACATCGCTAATCACATGAGCACTGAATTAGGTCATTTGTATAGGTAGAACATGACTGCCAGTATGCTATATCCAATATGTATCAAAAGACAATGTACAGCTAACATATAAAACATACAAGCGCACGCTACCCCAAGCTGATCGTATACAATAACACACTAACTTCACCCAGAGGCCAAAGGCAATGCTTCTTGTAAATGTTCTCCAATAAGAAAAAATTAATTTCTACTTCAAAATAAACACGACACTAACTTCTCATACCAGATTTAGAAACTTAGATGGAACAAAAATGTTACACATGATGCTTAAATATCAACATATAAAGCCTTCGTTCGACAAAGTGACGGGCATAACTTGAGAAATGTCTGAAAGAAGCAAAAGGCATAAAAAACAATATCACAACCTTTTCTTTCAGTAGAAATCGTCTCATGATGACTTGCCTTACATCGGACAATCGTATTTTCAAAACTGGAACCTACAAAAACCAGACGTATAAAAGACATGCCTTCAGATTTGCACAGGAATGGCCAAAAATCTAGCAAAATCAGTACTTTGAAACTACCAGAAGCTCAAAGAAATCAGAACAATCATACAACAACAACAACAACAATAATAATGTAACAAATACGCAATTTTATCATCATCATAGCAACTGCAGAGAATATGATATGATGTGAAGTGGGCCAGACAGATTATCTGGTCCTCCTTTTTTGAGATACCTAGCATTGCAGTCACACACACAAATAGGTTTTGAAAAATGAAAGCTCGTACCACACTAAGGACTCAAACATGATAAAAAAAATAATTTAAGGCCAGGTCTACTGAAATTGTTCAACAGGATACGGTAAAAGAGTCTGGTTAACGATACACATGAACTGCGCTACCTCAAGGTAGGAAACATGATTAAAATACTAGGAAAAAAATCACATTTACAACGAGTTTACATACTGTTTAAATCTGTTCACAGAAAGTTTTACTCTTACCACACAGATGTTGTTGAAAGGTTGGAAGTAGAGTTTTGATGATGTAAGAACAACATGTCCAGGGTTTGTGGCCAATGGAGTGACTCGATCACCTTCCATCTGCAAGATGATCTCTTCGTGAAAATCATCCAAACTAAGACCAAATTCCAACAGAGAAGTGACAAATCTACCACAAAACTACTAAAGGAAATAATTAGGAGTATCTAACATATTCTTTATATTGAGAATATTCTATAATGCTGAATGAGCATAATAAAGTCGTAATAAGAGCGTAATAATGAGTGTAATAAAGTCGAGTAAATATATAAACTATTAAACCAGTGGTGCACAAACTTTGGCAAAAGGGTCACAAATAATTTTTTCCAAGTGATAAAATTAAAATTAATAATTATTCTATTAACTAAAAGTCTATTGTCAAGTAATACTTATTTCAGTGTGACGGGTGATGCCGCATGGCGTTTTGGTATTTTTGATAATTTGGCCAATACAGCATCGCCGATTATCAGTGCAGGTCTAATTTGGGCAAAATTAATCATAATACAGTATTTATTTTTCTACTTCCCTACTGGACTCGGCGGGCCACGTGGCAACTCTTAGCGGGCCAGATATGGCCTGCGGGCTGGAGTTTGTGCACCACTGTATTAAACTAAAAGACATCAATTATACTATAAAAGTCACAGACCAAATTAAATCAACAGATCCATTTGCAAGCATTTAACAATTTTAATTATATTAGCAATTCAACGATACAACAGTTTTAAATAGTAAAAGACAACAACAGATTAAATATCAAGGCAAACGTTCGGGAAAATAACAAACCGCGTTGTATCAAACTTGTGTCTGCTCTGTCTGGAGAATACAATGGCAGAAATCTACAAGAAAACAGGTCAAATCCTTTTACCAGGCATGATAAATATCAGCCATGTCAATTAATGAAATGTATAAACTGTTAAACTGCTCCAATAAGCCAAAATCTACACAACAGATGAAGAATTGAACAAATTATACAGGCCTGCATGTCCCTCCCAAGCACAACTCAGATTTAGATAGAAACACCAACAACCAGTTGGTTCAAAAGTCTTGTCAAAGACAAGGAGAAGACCAATGCGAAAATGTTGGTCACTGTCAAACCATACGACGTCAGAAAAGTCGAAAAGACATATTCTGGTATCAAAAACTGAGGAAAAATAAAGGATTAATTAATTATTCATCCATAAAACAGCATTCAATTACCATCATATTTCGATCCGCAATGGGCAGAGTTGAAGCTCGGTGAAGCTGCATAATGCATGGCAGGCAATCGTCAACTTTACTGTGAACGAGAGAGAAAAGCAGTCGGCAATCGACCTACAAATTATCACTAAATTATGGAACATCACGTCATCGATATCATCAGAACTGCTTCAACTGTAAGTCACTGATTTTGGCTATGGATTACACATGATATAACATAATGCAATGGAGAACATACAGAAAACTCATCCTTAGTGTCAGTGGCACAGCCAGGATTCCGGAATAGGGGAGCACATTGATGTTTTCGGGTAAAAATGTTGTCGAGGAGTTCTCCACAAACTCGCGCATTCTCTTTGATCATGCTACCTACTACCCCCGAAATTTCTCGATGACTTTGTGCAAATTCCACAACCGTTACCAGCTAAAGAATAGGGGGCCATCTCCATGGCTACGCCAATGCTTAGTGTAGCAAAAATAGAGGAAGTAGGTCTTGAGGGATGCTGTTTTATGGCACATAGTGTAAGCAAGCAATAGACCAGAATTTCCTTTTATCAAATAACAAAGAAATAATAATATTTCTAGCTCATTTAGCTGGCTTTTAAGTAATTTAGTAGGAACTCTACTGTGTTAAAAGCTCTCTCTTCAACTTTCAACTTCAACCAAAGAGAAGAGCTTCAACTAGATCCTGATAGCAAATGGGAGCCAGTAGAGGAGATAATTCTAAATCTGAGAAAAAAATTACCTTGATAAACTTGTAAGGAGCTATGACGTTGTTGCTTTTCATTTCAACGACCTGCTTTGTTTCAATAACGAAGCTTCGTCCATCATGACCAATTCTGTTTTCAAATGCATGGCAATCGTTAAGAACTACACATAAATTACTCACATATAATTATTAAAACCAGCACTAAGTATCCTTGTGAAAAGAAACTGACAAAGACATGTGCGCGCGTGTGTGTAAGGGCACTTTACTGTATTCAAATTTGATTCTTTGAGTGCCTTGATTACCGGTAGGTAGAACACCACCTCTGCCTCTATCAATTTGGATTTGATCCTAGGAACAGAGATCGCGTATTTCACGGAGGTACTGGCGATACACTGGTGTAGGGTGGACATTAACACGGTTTGTACAGCACTTTAGACTAATAACCAGTCCAATGTTAATGAAGACACTGCATCAACTGAATGTTTCTGTACTTTTTGTCATGTCCTTTGGAGGCTCTGCAATGTTATTGACTATAAACCTTCAATTAATAAAATCACTGCCCGATTACATAACAGCAATAAATCAAGCTGATATTCTATTTACTTGGAAAAAAGTGATCCGTTCCACTGTCCTATGTAGCTTACGTCGACCAATGGAAACTAAACAATTTAAAATACAAAATACAATTATTACCAATCTGAATTAGAACTTATTTTATTAGACATTTCCATTGACTGATCATTTGGAAATAGTTCAGCAAGCAATACATAATGTAAATAAAAGCTAACAACCTTCCTAAGTGGATGGCTGAAATCTTTCGGATCAAAAACTATTGACTTCGAACATAACTTTAGTCTTCCTTTCTGAGACCTGAAATGCATTAGTGACCATGAAGGATAAATAAGTAAGTAAGTAAAATCTTGTGAATTTTTATATGGCTTTCAAAAGCAAGTGCCATAGTAGTTGCTTGTTCATAGGCACTTAATCTACCATTGAAATAGCTATAGCCGAAGTTTTGTGGTCAGCCTGGCAAGGTCAATTCCAGAGCTCAGTCAGAGTGGGAGTGGGGAAGCAGCAAGGCAGACTATGAAAAAAGAAACATCAAAAGACTTGATTTAACTCTAGATTAATAGTGCTATATATTTATATAATATTATTGCAAAATCGTCCAAGAAATGTCTTAATTTCAGAGTGTAGCCAAGGTGCAGAAAGCCACTGCATTTAAAAAGATGCAGAAATTAAAGACAGTCGAGTTGTACTTCAGCTCACGCAGCAACTCGCGAGCTCAATACAAGATTTTGAATAGAGCCAGCCGATGATAGTGTTGAAGGGTTAATAGGTATGATCAAAAAAACAATGGATAGGCTCAATATTAGTTATTATCACACACAGAATAACACCTTCAAAAAAATCCTAGTTAATCACTTTAATATGCAGTGAGAAAAGCAACAACTTGTGAATGTGAATAATAAATGTGAACAATGAAGAAAAATTTTAAAAATAATGAAGAACTGTGTCAACACGACTGTCATTTACTGTGCACTTGACTCCTCTTCAGAGGTCCCGAGTGGAAAACAGACTACGCTGAAATCCTGGAAGTAAATTTCACCGGGCTCCAAAAGTAGAAGAGAGAACCTATAAATAAAAATGACTTTGCTTTAAGTTCTTTCATCATCAAACACAACAACAATGCTGTGGTGTACCAGCAATGTAATATCTTCTCAATTTCCTTGAAGCTTGTGGAAGCTGAACATGTAAAAATTGATTTTTTTCTCTGGTGCTTTTACATTGTATTCAAGCCCATTCTTTCTGCCTGTGACCAACTGAGTGTATGTAGTTTGATAACTGCATGCAGTTCCATTGTCTGGTATTTATAATAGCAGCTACAGCTACAAACAGACAGCTACATATCAGTTTCATCGCTACTGCCGCTAATATATGAAAGTACAGCAAACTTGTCACATTACACAGACCACTTTGACTTCCATTCGGTGCCAGCAGACATGAGACTGCCCAAGAAATAAAATCTCCCATCGCTGTGTACTTGAACCAAAACCAACAGATCATCCAGCCTTCGCTTGACACTCTACCAATCAAGTACTCTACCAATCGAGCCATTGAGGCACACCAATATCAGAATCAGAAGATTAAATGGCTATAACAGCTGATCAATTCACAAAATGCTTCTCGGCATCAATGTACTAAATGCAAATCCAATGAACCACTCAAACAACACACCTCTCCTCTCCTCCCCTTCCCCCTCCCCGTCCACCCAGTCATAGATCACAGGAGTACAGACAGTGAAAAACATCGGATGGATGACCGTTTACCTACAGGGTGATGTTCTGCAGATACAGTAGAAATAGTAAAATGATGGTTACTAAAATCGCAAACAAACAGTGAAAATCGCGATGTTTTCTATTTCAAAACCGACAAATAAAGCGACAACCTCTCTTTAGAATCTACTTCGGCAGCCTTTAGGAACGACATCGGGGCGACAAATAATCCACCGCCGATGTATGCCTTCAAAAGTCTTCAGATCTTCGAATCCGATCATTCATCGATCTTGACAAAACGGCCATACGAGACGTAAAATGACAAAAGAATTGTCGGAATTTCCACGGGGAAAAGACAGTGAAATGATTAAAAGCACTGGTCGGATAATCGGATTTCGTTGTTTTAATAAGCACATGACAAAATCTACAGAAACTAAAGCAAAACTTCCAACATCCTCATAATAGCCTCTAATAGGTCAGGTCACAGGTCGATCGGCATCGAATTAGGCCGGTTCACACACGCAGATTCTCATCGCCATTTGTCAACGCCTGCATTGATTTCTTATTTCGTCGCGTAGATATGAAAAGAGAAATTATTACAAAATGAAAACAGAAAGTACAGCAGGTAGCTGATCCGATGGTATTAGACACAAGACAATAATATGATTCGTTTTGACGAAGAAATATTGTGTTCTAGGCCATCTAGCTGTCGGTCTTCACTCTTCAAGCTATTCCGAGGCACTTGGCCTATATCTCGTTTTCTCAATGTTAAGCCTAGCAGAGCTTTTGATTTTCGTAATTTTGCTACTAGACAGTGGCGATTCCAAGAATTCTTGGCGGGGATGCAATGAATTTCTAGGAAGTTGGTGGGGGATGAAATGGAATATAATAATGTGATTTTAAGTGGTTTAGGTGGTTTAGGAGGCTAAGTAAGCCTGTGTGAAAACCACTGAATGTCCAAAGCCATCGTCATTAATCAAGAACCTCACAAGAAGTAACTGTTCTGACCACTAGGTTAGACTGGTGCGTGTCAATCTTCCGCATATGCCTGTGTGTATATATTTATGCGTTCGCGATGTTGGTTTCTATATCCTATGCAGACGCAGATATTGGACTACTTCACTTCACCGCACGCCCAGCCTCGGATTAGTCTACTTGCCGCGTGTGACTTCCGAACAGTTGGAAGTTGCAGCGTTCTATTTCTGTGAAAGCGCATCTTCCTCTATACTCTCTGCCGTTCGAGCGGCTGGGGGAGCTATTCAGTCTGGCCCGACCGCCGCAGCTGTTAGGACTTCCTGGCAACATCATCGCTCCGTATTTTGGCCCCCAGCGTCCCGTAACTGCAGCCGGGATAGAAGCACCGAAATAACGACTCCTTTACCGGAGCACAGGCCACCACTACCACCGCCACCATCATCATCATCTTCTTCTTTTTCAACGTCGCCCGAAGATGGCTGATTCCATGTTTTTCTGCGTTTGAATATATCTCAAGACCAGCGGGTGCGTGCTCCGGAACCACCGTGACGAGGCGGGCAACAGTCTGGATTTAATGCAACAGTGGCCTATAAATTATTTAGGAAATAATTAATAATAATAACTGAAAATGGACTCGGAGACGCTGTTGGAGACGGCAACCGCCGTGAAGCGGTTTAGAATGTTTCCGTACTTTGACATCGCTCACTACACGCTGATGTGCCTCTCGGTCAAGGAAGACAACTATCCAACGCAGTTCTCTGGTAGGAAACCACATTATTTCTAATCTAATCTTGATTGAAACTTTCGATTGAAATTGAGCGCGTCGAATTTGAATTTAGGCACCGCTTTCGTCCACCTTCTTTAGGCCTAACTGTTCGTTATGATGGTGATGCCATAGAAGTTGATTGATGGATTGATTGACTGACCGACTGACTAGAGTAAATAGTTTGAAAGTTGCTGCAAATCCGAATGACTGGAGAGAGGCTTGTTTGTGAATATAGGGCAACAGGTATTCTCTAGAATACATCCGCTGTCTTGTTGGTTCGGAAGCATGCTGCTCTGCTTTGCCGGTGGCATCCTCGGCAATTTATTGCTTGGAGAACCCGTGCTTGAGCCACTGAAGAACGAAAGCAGCGTTCTCGTTGCAACTGTTGTATGGTAAGTAGGCCAAAGTTTATTGTTCATAGTTCAGAGAAACGGTCATTTTTTATACAGGCCTGTTATTAGGCTACTGTTGTTTATTATACTGTAAATACTTTTGTACATTTAATCATACATGATCAGTGTTTAGTGTTTTATTGCATCCCATGTGGCATTGGCGTAGCCACGGGGGAGCATGGGGTATGCCCCCCTATTCGGCTTGTGATTGACATATGAAGGCTTTTTTGCTAGTTAATTAAGGCTTTTCTTCTGAAAGCCTGAAAATGTCGACCCCCCTCTTATTCCAGAATCCTGGCTACGCAGCCACGCCATTGCCAGGTGATTAAATGTCATTTTTGGCAACAGTTATCAACCCATTTAAAGGGAATTCTACATATTTTGATCATAATATCGATATTCATGACTTGTTTTGTGTATTGTACAGAGCAGGGGTGGCCAATCTGTCGGCCCGTGGGCCACATGTGGCCTGCAGGCTGCTAGTTGGTGGCCCGCAGAGCGTCTTTCGCAATACACAGATTTCACAACAATAAATCAGATTTTTCAATTAAGATAAATCATAGTAAGTCAGAAGTAAGACTTTTAGCTCCAGTGCTTAATTTAGTAAGATAGCAAATTACTTCCAAACTGAGCTGTCTGATTGTAACTTTTACCAGTTACTACCGTTACATGACTGCATGATTACCTGATTGTCACACTACTGTTGAAAAAATGTAAAAAAGAGGCAACAAAAACATGTGGCCCTCTGCATGTTGATCAAATTTATAGAGTGGGCTCATTGTATCGAAACGTTGACTGCCTCAGGTGTAAAGAGTTTAGCGGGTGCCGATTTTCTCGTTGAAGGTACCTCATAAACTATGCACCATTCGACGGTGTCTACAAGCTGCTGCAATTCACTCCAGTCAAGCTGACAGTTTCGCTTCTAAATGAGATTTTCCGAGCCAACCAAGTGCACCACTCCATTCTATTCGCGCTCAAGAACTTTCCCGGTTCTTATCTGCTTGTCTGCGTTTTTGGAATTCTTAAAGGTAGATTCAGCATCTGCTAATCTAATCTAATGCAGTCAACTTCTATAGCGCCTCTTCATAATGCATAGAAGCATCAACCGGTGGCACACTGGAGCACAATCACGCAACATATCAAAGTCAAAATCCAGGACATCAAGTCGGAAAATTGGGTTACTGTCTGTGGTGAAGAAACCAGGTGAAGAAGACAGGGGTTTTTATTTTGTTCTATTGCTGTTCTTGATACAGTTGCTTCTGCTGTAATACTGGATGAAACTGAGAAAATATTACCTGTTTTGTAAATATTGATATAAATGAAATACTTGAACCAAAGTGTTTTTCTAAACATCTTTATATTCAAAATGTCTACGGCATTTGCTCTTAAAATCTCAGATGTCGGATATTTTGGAGCATTTTATTTACACTAACTTTTCCAGAGATTACTGTAGTAATGCTATTTATAGATTCTTTTGATAGTTGAACTTATTTATGCAAAATGAATAATTGATACAATATTTCAGGCAACTGTCCATTTGATTTTCTACTTGTTTTTAACTCTTTAGGATCGGCTTCGCTGCATATGAAAATTTTTCAGCGGCTCCTGTGTGGCATATGGCAGCCATCGAACATTGAAATTCTAAAACCATCAGTGTAAGAGTAGATTCATATTGACACTCAGATGAGAAAATATTTCTAACCTTCTAACTTTTTAACGTTTTTCTCAATTTTCTCAACTCATGTCATGAAGGCGTGGACCACCACTTTTACTCCAATTGAATTCACAGATAAGCAAGTAAGTAAAATCTTGTGGATTTATACAGCGCTTTGAAAAGTAGTACAACAGTAGCTGCTTACGGTATTCTTAGGCGCATAGCCTATTTTAAAATAGCTATGGGAAAGGTGAATGATCAGCCAAGCAGTGGTCAAAATATCCGTAGGGGAGTGAGGCGGGTTTTTTATAGCTATGGAGGAAATGATTTTAGAAAAAGGAACGATTTAAGCTTGGATCTGAAGAAATGAGGAGTTAATGCAAGAGTTATGGGAAATAAGGATTCAGATTTTATGCAGGACGACTCTTTTAATTCGTTCAATCACTCTTCTGAATTTTTGCATATCTATAGCCTACTGTAGCACTAGCATTGTCCAATTTCAAACAGGGTATCAATTTTATAATATTTTTGTGGTTTATAAAACCTGCAATAGAAGAAACCAGTTCTCTTAAGCGCCATCTTATCTCTCGATTGATTTTTTAGACATTTGACAGATAATAGATTTCTGAAAGACTTTGTATAGTGTCATTTCAAATGGCTCATTATTTGTCGTGACATTTCGAAAGCTCTAGAAAAAAATTGAGACAGAATATATTGACAATTCTAGTACGGTTTGACACATCAAAGATGGGGACACAAGAAAATGTGGTTTTAATTCATTTCATCACTCTTCTGAATTTTGCATATCTATAGCCTACTGTAGCACTAGCCGTTGCATTGTCCAATTTCAAACAGGCCATGTTGGCCCACCCAATATTTGGCTTGTGGCGCCCTCCATGAGGACGAGCGGTCTCATGTATTTGGCGAGTATGTCTGATCTTTGACATAATAAATACTGTAAGTAGGTCTAAAAAATATTGTGCTCGTGATGTTAATAGACTTTGTTTTCCATTTAGTTTGATCTTTTTAGGAGATTTTTCTTTCAATCCATGATTTCTAGTCAACCATATTATTCACTGACGGGCTATTCTGTCTTATGAAAACTTTGTGCACTATTATAATGGTATTAAGGTTTTTATGATTAAGTGGAATACATTGTTATGCGCATGCCTTCATTTTTTGCTACATTGATTTATTGATTGATAATGGTGCTAAGGAAGTTTTATGATTGATTGATTGATTGATTGATTGATTCATTGATTCATTGATTGATTCATTGATTGATTCATTGATTCATTGGATTATTACTATTACAGTGTGACAAAAGGGAGCCTCGTAGCTTCAATTCTTTTCATTTTGAAACACAAAGAGTACATCGATGCGCCCGGAGAGATCGTTTATTTTGGAATCGTCGTCTATTTCTGTGCAATTCGACTTCTTCATCTGCTGTTCAGAGTTGATCCCTTCGTGCCTTTCGAAAACCTGTTCTGCTTCTTGTTTCTTGGCGGACTGGTAGACTCCATCAAGAGAGCGATCACAAAGGATAACGCAACCGCGGCTGTCGCCAGCAGAAACAGTCCTTCAAGCCACAAAACAAAGGACGAGTGAAGCTGTGTCCGGATTTACTAGTCCGAGTCTCCGTTTCAGCACTGCCTAAACAATTTCTCCAGTTAAACTCTGCTGCGCTGGATTCCAGTCTAAACTACTAAGTCAAATGCAATTACGACGTAATGTAAGCGAAGTTCTACCGGATAATTCGAAACTCTTGGCAAGCGTTTCACCGAGCTGAGTCGTCTGTTGTTGAAAGTACAAGGTCGTTTCGATTTTCTGTTTTCCTCCGCATAAAGAATTTCAGCGGAGGGCAAAGAGGACTGTAAAAACATATCGAGGCAAAATCGAGAAGGCCGTAGTAGAAACCACACAGCTATAGCTTTTGTGCTGAGGCTTTTGCTCAACCATAAAAGCAACTATCATGAATGAAGCAAGTAGGCCTAATAATCATAATGCAATGCAATATAATTAATATTAAATTTTCATGTCATAAATCATCGACTCCTTGATTCCCTTGTTGTTCGCGCATCTTATATGAAAGAAAATCAGACAGAAAAGATATCTGAATCATTTTGTTCTGCTTTTATAAGTTTAACCCTCACTTAAATATCTCAAAGTACTGTACATGTATAATCTTTCTGATTGAAATGTGAATGACTGTAAAGATGTCTCTTCTTGGTCAATAACAAATCACAGAAAAAAATTAACACAATACCATAATGAAAGACTTTTTAAGTGCTGTCCCATTCCACTGAACTGAACTCTGTACAGAAACCTGCATTAACTATGAATCTGCAAACCTTATCGAATGATAATGTTTTGGGCGGTTTAGTATAAATTTTAAATGTTGACGTTGGCCAGACTGCAGTATTTTAAAAACCAGGAGACCAGGTTTGAATAAAATTTAGTTCTACTGACAGCCAGTGTAACTTTTGAAGAACAGGTTTAATATGATCATGCCCTCATTGCCCTTCGGATATAGACCTATTGACCATTGTCTGGCTGATCATTCACTTATCCCGTAGTTATTTTAAAAAGGCTAAGCGCGTAAGAATAAACAGCAACTTATGTGCTGCTATTACTAACAAGGTGGCATATAAATCCACGAGATGTTTGTTTACTTACGAGTTTTTGTAATGAATCCATAGAAGCTTTTGCATATTAGATTTGGCCATACCATTGTAAGGGAATTGAAAGTAAGTAAGTAAAATCTCGTAAACTTATACAGAGCCCCAGAAAGCAGTACAGCAGTAACAGGAGAGAATATGTAATTATTGTGGCTGAAGACTGCGCCATTTAGGTCTGGGGTGTCGAAGAGCTTTTAGGAGGTCTTCTGGTTGGTTGTTGGGTGAGAGGAAGAAGTTGGCTCAGAGTTCGAGAACGCCAGTGGCATCACCTAGCGTCGAAGCAGGGAGTCAGCGAGCACTCATTAATAGAGCTGTCATTGCTGTCCCGGGTGCGTTTCTGTGGTTGTAAGAAGATCGTGCGTTTAGGTCCTAAGCTCTTGAGATTTTCCGATCGTCGAAAAGGCAGAGAAACGATGAAGAACGAAAAGACGGCGATCGTTGTCGATGAGGCGGTGGGACCGGCGAACGAAGAAGACTACTTCTTCGAGGGCACGGAGAAGCTCCTCGAGCTGTGGTTCGCCTCTTCCTACGGGGACGACAACGCCGACCTGCGTTCCATCGAGAGGTAGGGGGAGGAACCGGCTCCCCAGTTCCCTAACCAACCTCCGTCCCCCGACGAATAAATTGCCCATGCATAATTCACTGATCTCTTGTAGGGAAATTGGGGATATTTTTCTGACTGCTTCATTCTCTTTCGTCATGTGATCTGATTTTTCCAGTTTATACACAAATGAGAAGAATCATAATCTGTAAAAAGCTGTTGATTTCTGTAGTAAGTAAGGAGCACTAGGCACTCGCTTGCGGTTGAACTGTATTTTAGCGTTCTAAATTATTCCCGCTCACTCAAAACTGTATTTTAGCATTTTGAATTATTTAAGTAATCGTGAAGTGTATTTTGTCATTCTAAATTTTATAACGGAAGCTGATCACACATTATCTGAATTTATCTCTAATGGTTGGACATCCTATTGTGACATTGCTGAACTTGGTGGCAGAACCTATCAACATTCGGTTGTTGTACATGAAAGAAATATCGTTCTGCCTGATGGTCCCGATATTTATACCCAAAACATCGAAAACTTATGGACGAAGGCTAAGTACAAGCTGTGCAGAGCTGCAGACAATATGGAACAAGCCGCACTTTGTTCCCCTCTTACCTTTTGGAATTTCAATACAGCTGTTCAATTCCTAACAGTGAAGATGCGTCCTTGCACATTTTTGCGCAAAGTTTAACAACTATACCATGTGATGAAAAATTTCTCAACTACTGGATGTTAGGCCTACTGTATTTTTAAAAATATTTAATAACTTTTTCTTGTATAGACGGTGTAATTATTTTCCTTTTAGACAACTGAAATAATTTAGAACGCTAAAATACAGTTTTGCCCTTCCTCGTTCCCAATGATGACCCGTGAAAGTAAGGGATTTTGTGCTTTCAACAAGAAATGAGCTTATTGAAATCTTGAGTTTCTTGATGTCACAGAAAATTGACTAAAACTTTTACAGTGGTCAAATGTATGACAAATGCACTTTAGAAATGCCACTGCCAACCTTATTTTAGGGCTGATTTTTGAGGAGGTTATCAAGTCTTTTAACAGTCCTATGCTTCTATTTGTAGTTATATTTTGGTTGTTTTTGTTAATGGGGATTTTGATTTCATGCATCAATATGGATATTGATCTGTGTATCTTAATTACCTTTTAAGATTTGCCCCTAATACGTTGCTGTAATATGGGTAATATTTTTTGTCGACTGTTTTGATATCTTGCTGTCAGCTCTTGCGAAAAAAGTGACTCTTCTGATAAATTTATTGGAATGTACACATTCAGTGCAGTTGTTAATATTCAGTTGCTTGTTGTTTTCAAGTAGGCTGCATCGTGTGATTTTGAATTTGCAGGTGCGGGTGCTGATTAAAACAGCAAACTAATTTTAAATATTAGATGTGCTTAAGATGCGTGACCCTCTGCTAAGAACTCAGCGATCAGGCGACATTAAGCCGAGTGAAGTTTCATGGACGCACTTCTTATGAAGCATTTGTAGCTTGCTTTAATATCAAAATAAAAATAATAAATATGGTAATTGAGACTAATAGGAACATTGACAGGCAGTGTTATTGACAGAAAATTTGTTTCGCATCTGAATGTTTAATCGATTCTTGCACTTTCTAAACATTTTATTTATATCAACAAATTTACTAATTGCATTATGGTGATGTCATCGTACAGTCATTGGGAAGTAAAATCTTAGGACCTGGCTACTGCAAAATTTGGCAAGTTCAATGGACCCAGTGTAATGAATTTTGCAGAATTAACCCCTTAACTGGGTGCCCCGAGTAATGCTCATCCATTTTACATTGAGTTACAAATAGTTGCCCAGTTAAGGGGTTAATACTGAAATGAGTTTCATTGGGTCAAATGAGCTTCCTAGTTCTTTGTTACCGGAGACTCAATTCTCTGACGTCATGATTGATTCATTGGGTCACAAAGCTTGCTGGTGTATCTGGTTGATTTTTGTGACCTAGGACCTGGTTTCGTGCACATGCACGGTATACATGTTTGTTTAGTCCAGTTGTCTTGATATTTGGCTTCTATGCATTGAATCTTACTTAGGTTCACACATAAAAGAAGCTGCAAAAGCGTATTGGATTTTTAGCAATATGGTCATGGTCTAATAGGTTCATGGTACAAAAGATGTTTCTCCTCCCATGCCATAGGCACAGAATTCTGTCAATATCTGGATAGTTTTCCTGTCTGTTTGTGTATAAATAAATAACTCTTGAATGTTCTAACGTAAACCTTTGCTTTGGTTATTCTTTCATCATTTAAAAAATAGTTTCATTTCTTGAATCATATCAGTTGGTATTAGGCATTAGCCTTGGTCCTGGCCTTAAGGACTCCTTTAAGGACAAATTGCAAGTCCTTGTTTCTAGTCCTGGCCTTGGTCATGGTCCCGGTCCTGGCCTTGATGGTTGAGTCCTTGGTTCTGGTCCTGGCCTTGACGGTGGTTGAGTCCGCATTAACCACGGATGTTAACAAGGACTCAACATTCAAGGCCAGGACCAAAGACTTGTAACATGTCCTTAAGGAGTCCTTAAGGCCAAGGACTAACATTCCTGATGTTAACATCTCTGGCTGGGCATTTGCCGTATGCGCTACCTAGTGATTTCATGGTACGCCAGACCAGTCTAGAAGAGTACGGTATTTATTGATGTCTGTGGCCTAATAGCTTGTCGATAGAGTTACACGCCCGAGCAGATTCTGGGCTTTGTCAATCGATCATGTGTTCAGTTTGTGATTAGAGAATGGCTTGCAGTTCTTGTTCCCATAACCTTCGAGTAAATTTTTACTAGGGCTTATTGCTTATTTCTCAGATGATAGGTCTTGTATTTCTTGTTATAGTTGAGACCACAAGAACCTTGTGGAATTAATTTAGTTTTTTAGATGCAATGTCTGCACTTCACATATCAAAGTTTTAAATAGGTTTTTGGTTGATAGATTTGTATGGTTTTGTGTGTGTGTGTGTGTGTCTCTCTCTCTCTCTCTCTCTCTCTCTCTCTCTCTCTCTATATATATATATATATATATATATATATATATATATATATATATATATATATATATATATATGTATTCTGAAATATATATATATACACACATATATATATATATATATATATATATATCAGAATACCTTCATTTAAAATAGACATAGCACTCCCAGGCTTTTTTTGTTCCTGATTTGACAGTTGAGATAAGAGGTTGTCAGGGTATAACTTTTTCGTACATACTGTTTGCCTGAAGTACCATGCATCTACCAACAGAAAGCCTATTTAGTTGTACTTTGTGCCAGATTTAACCATTTGGCCAGTGACTATATACAGTGCATAACTACTGGCTAGGTTCCACATTTGTTCCTCACGTGCGTAAAACTCGGAATCACAGACTCCACACAGCCAGACGATATTTCAGATATCTCATCTGCAAAGTTACAGCGGAAGTCCATTAAGAACCGATGCGGGACACAAGTGCCAGGCTTAAAATAATTCAGTGAGACTCCTACCACTTCCCTTGATTGTATTGTCCGATATCTGTTTGCTGGATGCGTACAATTATTTTTTGGGACTGTCTGACAGTGCGGGTCTGTCCGGTGGCACCAAATTAATGTGCAGACAGCACAACCTGCAAAATGTAAAATCGTGCATTAGGGTTTAGAATTACACAGTTTTCTTGTTTTATTGATGGTGCTTTTGGTGGGTGCATGTGACATTAAATATGCTTAGTCACCAACTTAATGTCTCTAGCAAGAGAGGTTGTTAGATATTGCTATCTGTTTATTTGTTTAAATTGTTTAGAATGTTGATAGATAGATAGATAGATAGATAGATAGATAGATAGATAGATAGATAGATAGATAGATTGATTGATAGATAGATTGATTGACTGACTGACTGACTGACTGACTGACTGACTCTGATTGATGATTGATTGATTGATTGATTGATTGATTATCAATATCAAATCAAGATAAAAGAACAAAATCAGAGATTGCAACATTCATGCACTAATAACAGAAATGCAAGTCACTGAGTGTGCTGTTCTAAATCAATATTAACATAGCCTGATAGCCATACTACAGTGTGAATGGAGAGGCAGATAATTTAAATTCCGGATTTTTGGATCTTTTTGGATTTGTCACACGATGACATTCTCGTTGTCATTTTGTCCAGGTCTGAATGGGAAGCCCTGTTGAAGAACGTCAACTGTGAGATAATTAGCCAGAAGAGCAACGAAAGCATAACGGCATATGTACTCAGGTATATGTACTCAGGTATATGTACTCAGGTATATGTACTCAGGTATATGTACTCAGGTATATGTACTCAGGTATAGATATAACGTAAATGCCACTGGCAACATGGTGCAGTTTTTTTTTTTTTAAAAAAAATCACAGGTTCTGCAGTGTTTAAAATGCTAAGTACTTTGTCTATGCAATAAGAATGTTGAGAGATATCTATAACATTTTTCTCTTATATTATATCAGCATAGATTGACCATAATTCATTGACCACTGAATGACATGTAACCATTCTTCCAAGGCTCTGTGAATGCAATGTTTGTTTGCTTTGCTGCAGTCTGTAGCATGTGACTTTCATGCTTGCTGCTTGTTTTGATCTAAGGATTTTTAGGCAGGGAGAGCCTTACTTTAGGCTATCATTAGCATTTAGCTTCTGTGGGTACTGATTTTTGTTGGCAATTTCCTAGATTGAGTATTATTATTATTATTATTATTATTATTATTATCATTATCATTATCATTATCATTATTATTATCATCTTTGACAATTTCTATAGCGCTATGCCTAAATCGAAGTGCTTAACTGGGGACACCTAACAATCCGTCCATTTTCTGAAACAAATACCGTCTTAAGGGGGTTCATTGCAAACTGGGCGCTAGTGTTCGTGTTAGTAACGTAGTCAGGGAGACCGTTTCAGAGGATTGGATTTCCCCAACGTAACTGATCTTTCACCAAGCTTAGGCATCCTTGACGACGGAGGCGGGACAACCAGTAGAACACGGTTGCTCGACCGAAGCAGCCAACTGTCTGCAGGCATGAGGCGACGTCGTACGAGACACGTCAGATAGTCGGGGCAAGTGGGGTCATTCAGTACCCTGTGCGTAATCCAACAGCGCTTATAGACTATGCGTTCAGGAATACGGACAATACGGAACCAGTGCAATCTGTCCTAGAGCAGCGGGGTAACATGGTCGCTCCATCTGGCAGAGATCAATCGGGCGGAGACATTCTGTACCGCCCGAAGGCGATGTAACTGACATGTCAGAAGACCAAGCAGGACACTATTGCAGTAATCCAACCGCGACAGGATAAGTGCGCGCACGAGGAGGATCACGACCTATATATTTTATCGTCCAGAATATATTTTTCTTGCCGTACACAAGCTGTATCCCTTACGAAGATAGTCTACCGATATTTTCTTGTTTGCAGTTTGTTGGATGACTTAGCATAAGATGAAGTCTTGAGACTTCTGCGTTGCATTTAATTATGTGCCGTTGTGTTATGATAGTGAAAGCAGCTTGTTCGTTTCAAAGAATCGCTTCATACTGAAGACCTGTGGAAAAACAACACTGCTGGCTGCAGTGCACCAAGTGCTGAAGCTTGTTCATGATAGATGCGGATTTGATGTTATCATTGTGAGTTTGATATATATCTTTTTCTTTCTTTCTTTCCTTCCGTCATTCCCTATTGGGTTAGACGATGGGGGGTCTGAATGAGTTCCTTCCACTTATGTATGTCTGTCTCTTGCTGCTCTGGTCAATTGGATGAAGTTCATTTGCATTTCTTCTGCGTCCTCTGTTAAGTTTTCTATCCATGTTTTTCTTGGTCTTCCTTTTCCTTTTTAGAGTTTGATATATGATTGATAGAAATGTCAATGGCATAATGCTGATGCAAAGTACTGAGTGTTGTTGAATCTAGACTCATTACTGCTTTGTGTACTCGTGTTGCACTGTTATTATGGCATTGTGAATCAGTCTGTTTCTATTCTAGCAGTTTTGAGTAGTGTTTGAGAATTCCAAGCAATTTTTTTTAAAAATTACTCTTCATTATCGAAGACTGTCTGTAAATAATTGGAGCTTAATTGGCATACTTTGTGAGTTTATTAGGTACAGAAATTAGAGAGTGTTTGGACAGGGAAATTTTGAAATTCAGTGTTGATAGTGATGGAGAGTGATGGATTGTTTTAAAGGACTGCTTTTATTCTCACAAGAACTTCATGCGACCAGAGCTGCAGCCACTCACCTATCGCAGTTTTGATGACGAGGTAGGCATTATTCGCCTATTTTGATGAAATGTAACTGTTTCTTGCTTATGTTGTACACGAGTCTGAGCTGAAAGGGAATGAATTGACTGAATTTTGTCAATTGTCACTCATAATCAATGTAAGACAGGAATGCTAAAGACCCTTTTCAATATATTTTACATGTACATCTCAGCCCGCTTGCCTCAGGTAAGGCAGCTTTTGGATTGCTATACTAATTTTTCTGTGACTTGTGTTTAGAATCTGTGGTCTGATTTTGTAGTGTTTAATGCCATTCCAATAACAGGTACTAAGTACCTGGCCAGTAGACTTCAATAATACTTGTTTTCCTTGGTTTGAGTTGGTATCACTTATTGTTACTTAAATGTTGAAAGTTTTCTACTTTCTTCTTCTTCTTCTTCTTCTTCTTCTTCTTCTTCTTCTTCTTCTTCTTCTTCTTCTTCTTCTTCTTCTTCTTCTTCTTCTTCTCAGGTGCCATGCATTGCTGCATTGGTGGCCATGGACTTCCACTTTTCACGATCTCTGGTATTCCTCAGGAGTTTGATAGCATTGTCTATCTCCAGTCCATTTCTGAGTCTGTCTTTATATTTTGATCTTTGTTTTCCTCTTGATCTTTTGCCCTCCACCATGCCTGTCACTGCCAAGTTCTCGAGTCTATCTCTTTCCTCACCAAATGTCCAAAAAATTTTGTCTATCTTAGTTTGATGGTAGCCATCAGTGTTTGCTCCTCTTCTTTCAACTTTACCTTTAGCTATTTGAGCAGGTGCTATAACAGTTCATGATTTATCATTGCTATTATACAGTATATTGATTCCACAGTAAAGGCTTTCCTTTGATTGGATTTGACAATGAACTGCAGATTTCCAGAGGATGTGGCTGAAATGATGATTGAGTTGAATTGTGGGACATTTTTAAGATTTACCGTGACTTTTGAAGATTTACCATATCTTTGGACTTTGGTTGTTGCTTATGTGAATGCACCACTCATGTGCTTTAAAACAATTGAAGTTGTGTTTATTGTCAACAGGTTGCTACATTGGACAACATCTTTGAAGGTCAGTCTTACATTCTAGAACCGTCCTGTGTACTGGTACTACAATTTCAGGTCTAGTCTAGTCGGATTGTTCTATGCCCAGCCTTACTGCCTCAGTTCAGGTCTTTGATCTCTGAAGATGCTTTGAAACTTGAGCCTTGATACTTTGGCACCATTTCGTTTTGGTGCTCTTGCCTTTGGCTACTAGCTTTTATGTAGCGGACAAGAGAACAGCGATGTGTGTGCTGAACAGTCTGAGCGTCCTGTGTTATGCCCAGGATTGCAAAGACATGCAGCTTTTGCAGTTGTCATTCCCAGGAAGACCTAATAACAATCCATGTGCTATTTGCATTATTATGCTATGCAACTAATCAGGCTTATTGGATTTTGACTGTTTGATGGAAGAGGTTTAAAGCCGTTGTTGGTTTTGTGGTTTTTGCTTTGATCAGAGCATTAATATTGCAAATTATCTTGGTGAGTTCAAGTCAGTTGCGTGGAGAAAATTTGCTCGGCTGTTGTTGAAAACAATTTTTGTTTTGAATATTGGAAATATGCAATTTAAATCGACCCTGTCCTGTCTTCTTCAATTTGTGTGCTGCTGCTGCTGATGATGATGGTATTGCCTGATTTTAATCAGTGGAAAGCACTGAGTTTGTTGGCATATATTATATTAGAGAATCAACATGACAATTTATTTTATTTTTGCTCACAGGGGGAGCTGCCTACGCTCTGGGAAGGATCAATCAGGACTGTTGGTACGTGTGAAGAGAACTAAAGAAAGGAGTTTCTCAATTCTCATTGCTAAAAATATGATGACCTATATGATTAAAAAGTTTAAGTATATTTGATAGTAAAACCAAATTTATTTTTGGCAAAACAGATAACACAAATAATTAGAATAAAATTAATTAATTAAATCATTTTATTTAATAAAAATTAAAATAATGATATATAAGAAAATAATAATTAATTTAAAAAATAATATTAGATAATTGAATAATTAATTAAAATAATAATTAGTTTAATTAAAATTTATTGTTTTGAAGGCTCATCAAGCTCTGCTGGTTTAACCATTGTTATTTTATTGTGTGAACTTTTTGAAATCTGAACGTGAATTTTCTGACTGCATGTGAATAGGACTATTCCATAATCCTCTGCATAATATTCACTTTGTTTTCAGGTATCTTTTTACCATTGATGCTGTTGGTGTGAACATGCCTGATCAAACACTCGAAATATCCTTTGTTGCTCTAATTTGCTACATAAGGTCACCTTCTCTTATCAGAATATAGTCTACAGTTAGCCAACACATTGTGGTGCATGATCATTGAAGCTGCCTTTTTTTGCTGGCAAGACTGTGCCCAAACCCAGCAGCTTTCTATTACAGTGGATCCCACTTAATCGCATACCGCTTAATTGCATAACCTGCATAATCGCATAACATCATAAAAATCCGAATCAGTGTTTTGTGCGTACAATTCATTATAATATCAGACGTCCCAGCTATTCGCATAGCCCAGTTAATCGCATAAGCAAGGCTTGCACGGCACCTATGCAATTAAGCGGGTTTCGCTGTATTTTTGGATGTTTTGAATACAAGTAGGTTTCTCTTAACACACATAGACGTCATCATGACGGAAGTCGATAACAGCGTCATGGCAATGTTCACCCGCGACTACGGTCTGACGGCGAAGGAACTGACCGAGGTGATTTGGAAATGTAGCGATCTCTTTGTGTTAAGATGCAGTCAGGTTTACTTTTTTTTAAATCTTCGAATTTTATCAGGGCAAGAGGTTGTTTTTGTCTGGCCAATGCCACATGATGTGGTTGTTTGTAGCAGCTGGCCATGAGAATTTGTGCATGCTATTATTTCAAGGTCAGGCTTTTATCGTGTTAATGTGTTACTTTGCTGATGTCTTCTACATTACTTTTTTCATCACTAACAGACTCTGCAGATCATTGTTTTTCTATTCTCTGTTTTTGTCCAACAGTCTTGTCTTAACAGTAATTATTATTTATGTTCTGAATGTTTCTTGTTTTTAGAAATCTGGAATATCGAGCCTTATTCCTGGCGCAGTCATTGACGAATTCTTGTTCGATCCATGCGGCTACTCGATGAACGGTATTCTGCCTAACGTAAGTGCGCACTGTCCTTGCGATTTTAAAAATCAATTACGTCATCCGCATTGTACGACCTCAGGAAATGCGCCATTTTTTCCATCGTGCAAATATGAGTTACATTTGGAAAACATAGACGATGCACAAATTCCAGATAAGTTTAATTGAGATACATCTTTGCTTTAATCTTTCTACTTGAGATGCTTTTTAAACTTTCATTGGAGAAGGCATGTTGTATCATCTACTGATAGACACATTTCAAAACCCAACTGCACCACTCACAGCATTAGGCTTTTAGCCAGTTACATGCGGTTGACTTGCATAAACTGAACAATGGAGTAAGTGACTTAGGCTTTGACATTTAATTGTATATTCTTTTCGTTGTATAGATTTGATATTTGTATTTTTAAAAGATTAAAAATCCGATGTTCTGCCTCAATTTTTAAAGATTAATCAATTGCCTCTTGTTGTTTGGCGTTGACGTTAAAGCGTTGGCAGGCTATTTATGTGTTGTGTGCTGACACAATAAGACGCCATCTTGTACAAAGATGTGCTGCTCTTAGTTGCCTGTCGGCACGTTTCTTCTTTGCATTCGCTCGTGGTGGGTGCCCCCCTCCATAAGTTGAGTGCCCAGGTCGGTTGGTTGGTCGGTCGGTCAGTCGATCGGTCGGAAATCGGCCAGAGACGATGAGGCGGACGAAATCTTCTGTCTCTTCGAGGCGGATGAGGTCTCTCGTCCAGTTGCCAAGTGTAATCCGTGAGGATTCGGAATTATTTCTGACTCAAGTTTGAGTTTTCTTATTCCACAGTTTAACTAATCGGTGGCTGTAGTCCTATGATGGGAAAAGACCTGTGCAGTTAAACTGCAGTATGCATTTATTATTTGGATATGAAATTTTAATTAATAGTGGTTATTGTAGACTGTCTGTTATGTGATGTCATGCGGTATTTGACCATAATTGAGACTGAATTCACTTTTGATTGGTAGTTCAGTACTTGACAATGTAGATATTGAGCCAACATGCCTCTATACCATTGTGTCCACCCCTCCTTATTGCCTGGATAGGCAAAGGTAGATTATTGGCACAAATTTGTTTGAACCTGTCAAAGTTAATTAATAATAATAATAATAATAATAATAATAATAATAATAATAGTAATAATAGCAACAACACAAGCAGAGCTCTATAATGAGTAGCTCGTGAAGACTTTTTGATTAGCCTATTTTGGTTTATCAGAAATGCTGTAACAGACACAAAACAGTTTTTCTGACGTGTCCTTGTTCAATTCGTGGGCAGATTAAATATACGGGCTAATAATGATACTATATGACATGTTTCAGGGCATGTACCGGTAGTATGCTTTATTTTCCAGGGAGGATATTTCACAATTCACATCACCCCTGAGCCGACTTTTTCATACGTCAGCTTTGAAACAAATGTTTCAGTGGTAAGATGCTACAGTATATATACTCATTGTCATGACTGCCTGCTGTAATTGTGATAAATAGTGGCTCTCATATTTCTCTTCATTGTAGTTTTATGTCTTGGGAAGCACAGTGCCTGAATGGTATAGTGTTTTGCTGCATATTTCGAATTGAAGTTGCTAGTCAATACGAGGCTTCGTCAAAAAATCTGATTAGTGTGAATTATGAGATAACGTGGGGCTGATTAGGGCTAGGAAATAGAGAGATGATTTGGAATGATACACTAATTAGATGAGAGTGCAAATTGTCATGAAGTTACATCAGTGTCACTTTAGTGATAGGTTTAAATGGGGTAAATTTTAGTTTAAGTTAGGCAATGTTGTGAGTGATTTTGGCTCTGCATGTGCTCATTTTCAGGACTCATTCCCTGATTTGGTAAGAAATGTTTTGGATATCTTCAGACCAGGAAAATTCCAGATGACCCTGTTTGCCAACGAGGTATTCCCATTTCGGCAAATTCTATCTTGTTATTTACGTCACTGCAGCATTTTTCCAATTGGCTTGGTACTAGCTATTCCACTGCAAGATCAATAGGCCACGAGACAGTACCAATAATAACGCGAAAAAACAGAAAAATTGTTTCTCAATTTCTACTAATGACTTGACCATGTTATTGATCTTTCAAACTGCTTTTGCAAATCCCGATTTATTATTATTATTATTATTATTATTATTATTATTATTATTATTATTATTATTAAACTGACAATTTCTTGTGTGCCATATAACCAAAATGTCAGGAGCAAGGGCACATTACAGAGTCCAATAAAAAATAAATAAAATAACAGTCATCAAAAAAAATTAATGGAAAACAATCTAAGGCAGAAGAGAATAAGATTTTCTAAACATGTTATTATGGGTTTCACTTTTAGTTCTTTTTATACGTTCAATGTTTTTCCATTGTCAATAATAAAGGATCTGTATTTTCGGATGTTTTGCTTATATGCAAAGAAGCTGATCTTTGATGTAGAATGGTGAAAAGAATTGAAGTGAGATTTTTATCAGAACTGTAATAGATGACAGAGTTGTAGGAAATGATTGCACCTACAGTTTTACCCAAATTTATTAGCGCCTCATAGCGGATACCTTTAGAGCCCAAGTGTTGTCTTAGTGTTAACCTCTTAACCGTGTATTTAACTGTAGCTCAATGTAAAATGGACGGATATATCCGGGGTCCCCAGTTAAGGGGTTAATCCTACTGTTCTGTTTCTTTATTGTATGTCCCAATACCAATTGTGTTATTTTCTCGTCTTTTAATGCTTTTAAATGGCTCCTTTTATTTGCTGTTTATTTCATAATTATTATCTCTCTTTCAGTCGTTCAGTCAACTTTGTGTGACATTATGGACTTTGATATGCCATACTTCGACCGCACTTCTCAGTTCCTCGACGTTCATGTTCATTGCTTACATAATGTTATTAATTAATATATATCATATTTTGTATTCATCTGTCCTACTTCAATACAACAGGTTCATGATAATAAACTGTTTGGCATTTGAGATGTGCTGTAAATTTATAACGATGCTATAAATGTTGAAACTATGCAGATGTCGGACGTGTGTGACCTATACCTGGAACCTGGAAGCATTACCCAGTACAGAGGCTACAAGAAGACAGCCCACCAGCTGTGTCAACTGAAGAACTACAGCCTCCTCTATGCCCTGTACACCCGTTCTGTCAACAGCCCGCCTCCCGTTCAGTGAGGCTTACTAGGGCATCCCAGTCTGGCCAACTGCGATGCCCTGCCAAAGTTAACTCCAGCTCACAGTGTGCACGACCATTTTCTCCCCACTCCTGTCCAACGCCAACGTCCGAAACACCATAACAAGACGCGTGAAAGCTACAACCTCAATAATAACACTTCCCACAACTTCCTACCGTACATCCGGGATTTAAGCGAATCTGACTGTAGAGCTGACGTTAATTTTAGGAGCATCAAGGTGGTTTTTGGCTGTGATGGCCCTCGGGTTGTCGTTAAAGGATTTGACCCTCGCCTCCGACACGACCGTTTTGTAGATTTTGCTGCCATTGTTTTCTGTTTTAATTTTCTCATTTGCAACTTCAAAATTGTGTTTACCTGGTCTTCGACGCAGGGCAAGCGCAAGTTGTGGTTGCGGATTAGTCTGGTCAGCCGCGAGCCTAGCTAGGTTTGTTAACGCGAAACTTTCTGGTACCAATCAATACGTCATTTGCTATTTGAAATAGCAAAGGGCGGTCAATACAATCCTTATGGATGCTTCAGTTCAAAATCGTTGGAAAGCATGAGCGCGTGTGTTCTTGGTCCACGGGGTAAATATCAACATCAAACCCATATGGTGAAAGGCCATTGGCATCGATTAGTCGGGAATTGCCCGACATAAACATCTCAGCCATTTTACTAGAAAGTGAACCGTGTTAACAGACAGACTGACCAGACTAAATCTTTAAGATCAGCTTGAGGATATTGTTTATGAATTTTTGACCAAAATGGAGGTCGATTTGTTAAGAACAATAATTGTCAATCAAAGTGTTTAGCGATAGTGGACAATCTTAATCTTAACTTGCTTTTGGTTGTAGCGTAGCATGTGTAGTTAAATGTGGTGCGATTTAGTTGTAAGTTTTGATAACATCGATTACTATTTTAGCTTCATTTTGTTTAGTTTAGCATTTTTAGTTAAATGTGGTACAAAGTTGTTGTAATTTTTGATAAATTACATTAATTGCTCATTCTGTTATGCTTGTTTAGTTTAGCATTTATGTTATGCATGAATCATATCTCTTACTAATCGTGTTAATGATGTGTGTAAACCCTATATTCTCTATATTCTGCAAATTAGAGGTTATAAGAATCTAAAATCTTGTACCCACACACACGCGCCTCTTACATACTGTGTATGGTTGTTATTTACATCAGGAAACGTGCTTTAACTCCAGTAGGGTTCCAATATCATTGCTATTATGGAAATTCGATAAGATTTTCCAGTTAATTTTCTTTGTACCCAGAACCAACATTGGAATTGAAAATATAGTAAATGAGTTTCTTTTCTGTTTGTTTGGTCTTCCACTTGACTGTACTTTAACTACGGTAGAGAATACGTTTCTGTTGTCTTGTCTTCCAATCTGACTCATTCCCACTCTGATGAATATCTTATATTTACCCAGATTTATTTATTGTGCACAGATTTGGAATAGCATTCATACCTTTACGAGTTCAACTGGTGGCACAAAAGTTCATATTAAATATATATTATGTATTATATACTAGACATATTAGATATATAGTAAATATATTAACATTGCTTAATTGCTTTTAAGTATCTGCTTAAATCATGACATTGTGTTTTGCTAACCTGACTACGCTGTTTCTTTATGACTTTGTATTAGTCTAAAAATGTTGCCTTGACTTGAAATTATAATTTCCGTGCGTGGTTTAATTGGGGGCTTCCAATAAGCTATTTATAGCACAAGTATATCTACCAAGTATTAGCTGAACTTTTTGAAATAAGTACCATTTAAAAACCATTGGTTAAAATCAGTGGCATTTTATATATTTAACTTCTTACAGCAGGCAAAGCAATATGTTCGTGTTGGAAATTTGTTTCTAATTGGTGATTTTTCACGTGTAGAACTAGTAGTTTGCACGATGTACGGTTAAACTGTTTGCTTTGTGTACCGTAGTAACCGCAGCACTTCTGTGGAGAATTGAAATAAATGTTCTGCAACTGAAGATGTTAAAATATGTAATTGTAAGGAAATATACAGTACACGTGATCAAATTCTCTGTACATGACAATAATTGTAAACAAAGAGGAAGGAGAACTGTGATTTAAAACAAAACAACATGGGTATTCAACTCTTCACACACATACATTTAGCCTCCTTACTGTACAATGAAAAAAGCTGTCAATAATTCAAATTCAGCAACAGATCACTGTTAAAACATTCATCAAATTGTTACATTCACGCATTTCATTTCATGCTAGGGTTAAACATGATTTTCAAGAACGATTTAACTTTAAAACTACTAAAACTCGAAATCTGCTAGAAATAATGTTGGCAGATTATAAATAATTTTAAGAAAATTTGATCTAAAATAATTCCTGCAGCTATTTTAAGACAATGATATTAATCAACATTTAGGTGGGCAGTATTTTTGTTAGAATTCATTAACTAATTGAAGAGCTAGAAATTGTCTCAAGTTAACGAGCAAGGGCATACTTTTTTGTAAATAAGCTAGGATTGTTCTTTTGTCATCCGACTGTGATTTGTCTGATGCGCAAAACTTTGAGCTACGTCCGCTAAAGAGTTTCTTACGTAACGAGCGTTCTGGTTTTGGGGGGCGAGTGGCCATTCGGTGCCGCGCATCTGAAAAAATCTAGGCTCTGAAAATGAGGCAGGGAGTGCCGGTGGCAGTTGAAGTCTGCTTTCATATCTCGTCTGTGCCGAACTGCCAGGACCTCTATGCTGTTCGGCCGATCCTTTGTTTTGCCACGGTTCAAAAGGAACCTGGCCAGAGGATTCCGACCTGTTGTTACTTCCATAGGATGGTGCTAGAATGTTCCTTTCGTGGTTCTGCAACACATCTTGATGTCTCTGATCCATGCCGAACGCTGCAAACGTGCGCGTCTGGTTATCGTTCGTAATGGTGGGCATTCTCAGGCTGCAGTAGTTCGTTGCGTTTCTCATATGGAAATCGGTCTTCTGAGACGACATGCTTTCAAATCTCGACGCGAATAATCTTGGACTCTGAAGAGGACTTGCCGGCTGAAAATGAGGATGACTTTTTGTAAAAGGAAAGATGGCAGACTGGACTGCAGGTGAAACCGGAACACATCCAACAACCGGATGCTCGTTAATCACTCCTGTTGGAAACTGAGAGTTTGAATAATTATTGTCACGACAACTCAGATCTTCATTTCTTTTCATCCTTTCGGGACAGGTCGTACCGAGCGGGCCGGTTACGCTCTCCGGGCCGGGCGTACCTATGATTGCTGGGCCGGTCAAACTGGCAATACCTGCCATGCTTCCAAAACCAATTGCTGGATTTGGTCTTAGCTCTTGACCGGCCATTACCAATAATTTGTCAGCTCTGCCTTCATTGCTCGGCATTCCCCTAAAATCCACTGTACTCACTGGGGCAACATATCCTCCAGGACAAACCATGCCCTGCTGCGGACCAGGAAATGGTCTTGGATCTGAAAAGTTTCTTGGTCCAAAAGCCATAACCTCACCGACATTTCCAGAACCACCAAATCTTTCAGGAACAGACAATCTACCACTACATGGCAGTCCTGTGGCAAGGTTCGACTGAACCCTAGGGCCAGGTAACACGTTTGACGGTTGCACAGTGTGCATATCTGAATTGAAAGGATTTTTCCTTTGAAACATTTGTTCATTGTTATGGATACTTCTTTCGTTAAATTCGGGCATCTGTCCACTAGTTGGCTTACAGGCGTACGGTATTTGTTGTTCGTTGGCCAATGGCATATGTGGAAAACTGGTGTTCAGATCGGAAGGTCCCTGTAGAAAGTTCTGCAGTGAGAGTTTGATGTTTGGTGACCGGAACTCTCCAGGACCAGGTATGCTATTTCCTGAAACAGGTATCATTTGAGAATGCCATAGTGGCACATCAGAAGGTAATTCTCGACGCCTGCCCTCAGTAATGGCCGAGTCTTGCACAAATGGCGGCTCCTTAAATTGCAAACCTAAGCAAAAGAAATAATAGACAACATGTATAAACACTAAACCAAATGAATAAAAGAATATACAATATCAAACAATGCTATACATCAACAGGGTCTTGATAATGGAGTTTATATATGTTAAGGATCAAATTAAGGGATGGTGTCTCTTTTATTTTATTATTATTATTATTATTATTATTATTATTAGACTCAGTCATATTCTGACAATTGGTGTCTTGTTGAGGTTACTCCTACAACTCTTCTGTGAGCACTTTTGACTTGTTGGGGCAATTATTCAATTCTCTGGTTATTTTCTCTGTGCTCTTACCTAGGGTGCAATTTGTAGAGGGGAAGGGGGAATCCCCACTGCCCAACTGCATCCCCCTACTGCTACATCCCCCACCACTACATCCCCCTCATCCCCACCGACATCCCCCCCTCCACTGATCCCCCAGGTCACACCCCCTCCACTGCTCCAGGTCACAAATCGCATCCTGCTCTTACCCATATGTTGCAGAAACTTTAGTGTGCCGACAACTGGAGGGACTATAGGCTTCACTTCATATTTAAACTTCTTAAATGCATAGTTGCTTGAAAGATCTAAGAACAACAACTCTCTTGCTCATAGCCTCCCATTCAAAATTTGCCCATCACAAGATCAACTCTTTCTGATAGAAACATACATTTATGGCATCTTAGTAAATCAAATTTGGAAAATGTTTATGTATGATGGTAGCGCATGATGTCTTCAAATATGATTATACATAGAAGATCACACACTAAGGGGAGCAAATTAATTAAACCAACCTTGTACATTAAACATTGATGGCATCGCTGTACTGCCGCTGTTCGATATCGGAATACCGGTGCATGGCAGAGGCCTTGAGCCAAAAGAAATGGCAGCACCATCTCTTACTGCCATCATGTTTGGTAAAGTGTTTTGTGGAAGCCAGGCTTCTTTCGATGTTTCAATGGTAACGTCATTCTTGGATGGTCTAGAGACACCAGGAGTTGGCTCGAAGCCAGGATTTGACGATAGAACATCGCTAAAGCGTCGCTCTGAATGTAATTGCAGCGATGAATGATTTGAGCCCAATGATGGAGGTAAGTTGGAGCTCTGAAATGGCATGGCGTTCAATTTACAGTCCTGTCTGAACGAATTCGGGAACCCGGCCACAAAGGCCGCAGTAAAACCGCCTTTCCTTTCTTGAACGCCGCCTGACTGAGAGGTTTCGCCAAAATTCAACGCAAGATCGATATCGTCGTTTGATTTTGACTTTCCACCACGATCCTGATTCTGGTCGCCGTCGGCAAACTGTCTCGGGTGACCCTGCTGCTGTTCGACGAAAAACGGAGGAGGTTTTGTCGGATCGAATTTGAGCAGACCGCTCGAAATCGAACACGGAGGCCGATGCAGAAGACCAGGCATCGCCGGCAAACTGTTTTCGACGACAGACAACGAAGGTGCAACCGTGGCCACAACAGCAACAGAGGCAGTCTCCTGGTGATGATTCAACGATAGTCTCTGCTGAGATTCAAAACTCACGACGGGCACCGCTCGTGGACTCTGTACACCGAATGTTGTGCTCATCCAGGTAGCAGCCGGTCTGTAAGAAGCCAGCACGGTTTCGTTAAAACCTGGTACGGTGCTGACAATGTTCAACACAGGCGCTGTACAGGTTGGAACAGGAAAGGTAGTGCTGACACTGGATGCCTGCTGTGATCCTGTTGGCTCATTCAGAGTAAAACACTAAAAACAAAGTTTAATAGAACATCAGATATTAAAATAATGTGAGAAACTGAAAGAATCGCTATTAGATATTACCATCTGCTTAACTAAGAAGTAAGAAAACTACATTTTAAAACAAATAATGATGAAAAGAAACCCACATTACATGACAGTGTAAAACTACAGAAAAGACCATGGGTGCCCACAGAAAATTTTCTAGGAGGGGCAAAACACAATTTTTACGGTTATGCCACATACATTTTTCCAGTAGGGGGGCAAAACACATTTTAACACAGTGGTCATGGTTAATATTTTAGCAACATTTTCAAATTTTACTGTAAAATGTTGGCATTTGCATTTTCCAGGGGGGCAAGTGCCTTCCTCTCGCCCTAATGTGCAGGCACCCATGGAAAAGACTTGATAGGCCTGCAGACCAATATCTGAGCTAATTTTAGATGGACTCAATGATGTCATATCTTGGTCTCTAAACCGCGTGTGTGTGTGTGTGTGCAGTATATACAAGTACAGAACTGAAATTCATACAAATCATTGCACTGGGACGTAATAAAATACGAAAATAAACTTGTAGGAAAAACTGACCTTTGATTCTTCAGGAAGACTAGATGGCAGAGGCATTTGCATCAAAGGCTGAGTGAACGGGGCGGGCGGTGGCTGGGGAAGCGGCATCACCAGCTGATGAGGAGAGATTCCAACATTGGTAATGGCTGGCTTTGAAATGATTAAATGGGGCGCCAACAGAGGAACCGGGGGTGGCCTAATTGGAGGTATTTCTGACAAAATCATCAAACAACCCCGGCAGTTGCAATAAAAAATAAAAGCATCATATCCAGTTAACGCACAGTCAACAAACTGCTCAAACTATGTGCTAGATTATATAAGGACAAGCCAAGTACAAAATATAATAAAATTAATATTAGTGATTCAGAATGCTGTAACATTACGAAGCAGGCAACATCATTACCATGTGATTATATCAGGTTTGATTGTAGCAGTAGCTACAGTTCATGTGGTTATTCTCTTTATATTGTCACATATCAGCACAAAGGATCAACAACGACATGGAGAATCCAGTGTATCCACATCGACTCCACTACCTTAGGATGTTCTACACTGTCCAAAATCTTCTTTTCCAGTTTACTTTTGGAGTTCAGCTAAATTTTAATATTTCTTTGGAGCTCTCTCTTCTCGTGCTGTACAGAATAACAGTACAGTACAGCGTACCTTGAATCGGTTGCATGGAAGACAGTGCAGGAACCATTGAAGTGACACTAGAAACATCGGAGGATGACATAAACGACGGTTGGCATGTCTCACCATCTTGACCCTCTCCGCTGTCTTGACTCAAATCCATTTCCAAGCGGGTTTCATTATTCTCTGATTGTGCTGAAAGCAAAAATCGCAAAGTACAACCACAGAAAAATTATAATATGAAACAATAAAAACGTCCCAAATTACATTGAAATATATAACTCAGTCATAAAAGGGTCAAACTTTTAAAAAATCAGGAGCCGGTATAACTCATAAGAGACATTTGAAATCAGAAAAGCACATGAAAGCATGTTAACCCTTAAAGTTCAGAAACTGATTATACTCGGCTACATTGCATAGTATGCATACAGTTACAAAGCATATGGGGGTTAAAGGGTTAATACCATAAGAGATTTAACTTATAAATTGAGTATAGCACTTCGTGAAAACTTTACAGTTTGTTATTTTGCAACTTACAATGAAAACCTGGTGGAAGAGAATCTTCGTCTAGAATTCCACCGTTTAGGAGCGGCTCGATGTTTGCCGGAATTTTAATCCACGGTATGTAAGTCACCCCTAATTCAATGTCACACAGCTTCCTAAATGCGGATTCCTTGATGCCAACGCCTGGAGCCCAAGCGACCTAACGGGTGGACAGAAAACAAGTAGACAACATCGCAGAAAGAACTTGGGTAAAACTATCAAATTTCCATCGTTTCTTTCAGTTAATACATTCAATGTCTGGTTAGTAAACACATTTTTATTAACCCCTTTACTGCCCGTGATGCACATCTGTGTCCATTTTACATTACGTCGTAAATAATGGTCGGTAAAGGGTATAACTGAAGCCAAGGCTAGGTGCTCCTCTGAGTAGAACACAAAGAGGTGATATTCAAATCCTACACTACATTACAATTGATAACTCGAATCAACTATAAGTTCAAAAAGAAAACACAGACATTGCTGTACTCGGCAAATTGTGAAAAGCTACGTCGGTTTTAATATAATGCATCAATGAAAGGCAAAGAGTTTGCTCATAGCACGTCACCTTCAGTGTATTGCCTGCCACTTTTACGCCCTTCAACATTTCCAATGCTTTTGAAGCCTCCTTCCGAGTATTGAAGCAGACGAAAGCACATCCACGAGGAGGGATCAACTACAATTTGAAATAAATCTGAGATTAAAATGTCTTGATCATCTGCCATTGCCTTACCAGGTATATCAATAACTGTAGTGGTTATACAGGGTGGCAAAAAAACCCGTGACTGTATTAAATGCAAACCTAAATGTGACTAGTAAAGTTTTTTTGCGCCACCCTGTACATAAACTAGTTGTTGTCGGGTAACTGAAATATACATTAAAAGTGCTACAAAGCTAAGCTACTATTAGATGACATTTACATAATAATCCCACTTAATTTGAAGGCAATTTACAGCAATGTATCTCTGAATAATTGCAACAAGAAACCATTCCATATTTCAAACACAAGGTCCCTCTCCCTCTGCTATTAAAAGTCAACAAATAAGTAAGGTACCAGTTTGCATAAGCAAAATTCAAAGCCATTATTAAAAAACCAATTTGTCTATAATTCTGAACATATGCCAAATGCTTTAACCCAACGACAGGAATTTTCGATATTCATAATTTATTCAACTACAGACAAACTTAATTAGAATCTGTCACTGCTGTTTTAAATCCTTTCTGCAGATATCCAATTGCACAAAAATTTGTTTCTGATCAAAACTTTGAATACCTGGTCAATTTCTTTGAACACTTAATGGTGGTAAAATCAGTTCAAACCCCAACACCTGGTTCTGAACTTCTGTACATATACTACAACTCTCTCTCAGTCATTCAGTCATCTCCGCCTTTGTGTGACATCATGGACTCTGACGTGCCATCATTTTCTGTCCTCGACCGCATTTCTCAGTTCCATATATTACAGCACACATTCTCAAATATCAAACTTAAGTCAGAAGTTCCCAGAAACTACCAAAGATCATGGTGCAAAAAAGTGTGCAAAATGTACGAAAAAACCCCAGTGCCTGACAGAACTTACATTAATGGTTGCTTCTCCAAACTTGCAAAGTTCATCTTGAAGGTCGTCCTCTGTCGTCTGTTTGCTCAGATGACCAATCCAAATGGTTGTACTACATACTGAATACAGGTCATCAAATCAGTACTGACTACAGGAGCAAAGCCACACAGTTAAACGCACGAATTCGAATTATAACAGAACAATTACAGAATATGATTTCTTGCACAATAAAGTAAAGGTTGTAACTCGATGCAATGTGGTGCAATGGAAGACGGCTTACTGCTTAGGTGGTTTTCTTTCAGGGGTGGAAGCCCCTGGCTCTTCCGATCGTTTTCCCTCTTAGCCCGGAGCCACTCGGCGGACCTCTCGTTGGCTTCGGAGTCACTGAAAAAGGTAACATTGCAGTCTCACGTTTAGTGGTCCCACTCAATGCTCGATAAACTCAAAGCATCTGAGGGCCTTTAATGCATAGGAATGGTTTAAAAGAACATTAACCCCTTAATCGTGTATTTAACTGTAACTCAATGTAAAATGGACGGATATATCCGGGATCCCCAGTTAAGGGGTTAAAATCTGAAAGGATAGTTAATTATACTCAGCAACTAGTAAATATTCAAGTTTGTACAAATCGAGTCAGATCAGGTGGCGGGGAGGGAAGGGGGAGTCTAATTGCTTCATTATGCCAAATAAGTCAGTCAAAGAAACTAATAACAACATGAAACAGTGACTAGGAGTTTCCCTCCAGCTCCCCTTTCCCCTTTCCCCTATAAATAACACTATGAGTGTATTCAAAGATGACCTAATATTGCATAGACTGCACACGTTCTTTGAAGAAATAAATGATCACAGAGAAATGGAACAAAAAATGTGCAAATGTCATTTTAAAAAGTTCCTTTATTTAAAAAAAAACTCACAAAATTAAACATTACCTCCTTCTTTAAAATGTACAAATGACTTAAATGTAACTATTCAAAATGCTTAAAACATTTTAAAGAACGACCTGCTGTGATGTTGATCGTCTTTGCGTCTTATTTTGCGACTTCTTCCTCTTGAACTTGATCTAGCATAACAATTAAAACACTAAACACAGGAAAAGCATATGGCAGGCATTGACTCTGTATTAGTTTAAAGTTAACCAAGAAACTCACTTTATATTTGAGACTAAATTAACGTTGACATAGCTTTTGTCTACAGTTGAATTGTACTAATTGAGAATAACCAGTGATGTGACATTATGTGGTGTAGTAACTGGTGAGGCTCGAATGTGAGAGAGATGCTTATTTCATTTTCACTCATCATCATCATCATCATCATCATCATCATCATCATCATCATCATCATCATCATCATCATCATCATCATCATCATCATCAGTACATTTATACAATTGAAAGATACATCATTGCTGATTAAATAATAAAAGTAAGTTACCAGAGGGGGAATAATCCCACAAAGGTGGCCACTGCATTTCAGCTACATTATACAATTTTATTTTAAAATGCTATTACAAGAATATTACACTAAAACTAAATACACAGCAACAGGCTAGTACAATTTAAAAGATAATTTAAAGAAAGCAATATATTTTAACTAAGAAACTAAACAAGTTACCGGTAGTATTTCAAAAAAGGTGTCAAGTCCAAAAAGTTAATACGGCAAGTGGGCAGTTCATCTGGCAGTTCTCAAATGCAAATACACAGGTATGTTCAAGCAGCAAAGTCCTAGCTTACAATTTTACATGCCTACAGCTTGGATTTGTGAATATTATCCAGGGCCATGAACTTTATGTCGTTTGTTTATTTTCAAGCCTAGACTTCAAGTCATATCCACAATTATATAAGCATACACTATTTTTATACAGCTGTGAATGAAAATGAACACAAGGAGAAAACTAAACGGCGCACCTGGAGTGAGACCGTAAAGATGATGATCTGTGTCGCGAGCGTCTGAGGTTCTTTCTGCGATTCTGATGAGGATGCTCGTCGGTGCTGCTGCTGCTGCCGCTGCTGCTGCTGGAATCTAATATTATGCAGTCATCGTCGGAACTTTGTCTCTGCGAGAACGTCAAACACTCAAATACATTGTGAAATTAAAAGAGTAAAAAAATTAATAAATTTGAACAAAATCATAACACCACCTGCTGTCAATCATTTTCACAAACACTGTCAATCACTGAAAAATCTCAAAGTAAGACAAGACCCAAACAATAACCTGCTGTAAAGCATGCATGCCTAGATATTGCAGTGAAATCTGCAAACAAAATTCTACCTACAGGTCTACAAGTGGCCATATACAAGCACTGGCCATGGTAAATGAAAAGGTATAGAATAAAAGTGAATTGATCCATACAAGGTCTGTGCTAGTTTAATTATTACCTGACTTTCCTTAAGTTTTCCATCATTAAACGTCGAACATTCGCGATTTTCGCTGCTACTGTCGTCAGTATCGTCGTCAATCTGCTGCCTGTGTTCGTCGTCTTTGTCCGAAGAACTGTCCGATTCTTCGCCGTCCGAAGAGTCTTCATCGACGTGAATGTTCTTGCTAATGTTAGAAGAGTCGTCCAATCGTCCCGAATCGGAACACCTCCGCTGCCACGAGTCGTCTTCCCTCCACGATTTCGCTTCATCTTCTGGCGCGGTGTCTTCTTCTTCTTCGTCTTCTTCGTCTGAAGTACACTCGCCATCTTCCTGTTCAAAAGCTGAAGAATCTGCCCCCGACTTGTCTGCTCCGGTCGTTTCTGCGTCGCCGTCGTGTTTTGCGTCGTTCGCCTCTTCCGGCTCGTGATGAACCTTTTCGCAGGATGCAGACGAAGGGTTCAAGTTCTCCGAAATACCGTTGTTCTCTGTCTGATCGCCTGATTCTTCGAGTGAATCTTTCACTCTACTGAGAATCAACAATAAACTCCAAACCATCAGTGGCTAGAAACATTCTCTGCAACAATAATTAGAAAATGAATCATTGCGTTTCAGTTGTCTTGTCTGAATGGCACATCAATCATGGGTGCCCGCACATTGGGGCAACAGGGGGCAATTACCCCTACTGGAAAATAAAGTCAATATTTCTCATTGAAATTTGAAAACCTTGCTAAAATATTAACCGTGACCATTGTGTTAAGATGTGTTTTGCCCCCTCCTGGAAAAATTTCTGTGGACGCCCATGACATCAATGTATTGCTTCAATTGCATGAAGCAATAGAAAGAAATGAAAAAGAAAACTAAACAAAAACTGTTATATATATAACAACAAAAATTACAATCAAATTAGCATGAAAAATGCTTAACATCATTCACAGATGAAGCTTGTAACAAGAATGTATAACATCACTCAATCAACTTCTATAGCACCACTATCATAATGCCTAGGGCATCAGCCGATGGCACATAATTATGTGCCAAAACAAAGTTTTACTTTAGTTGAAACATATATTTTTCAAGATATCAAATTCACTTCCAAATTCAACAGCTACAGACAGCAATGTATAAAAAAGCTATAAAAACTTATGCCTGCATAAAAAGTTTAGTACAAATGTTTAAAAAATCCTGTCAAATCACCTCTGAGAACTGCGGTCACAGCATATATTTCTTCTGCCATTTTCGTCGTCGCTCTCTCCATAATCAAAGTCAAGAAGTTTCTGAAAATAGAAATCATTGCACTTAAGAGACGATATAATCTTTCTGCGAATAAAATGTCAAATTGGACCTTGGTGGTCGAATCCATAAAAAATTAAGTCTTAGAAATGACACAGAATATGATTTCAAATTCCAGCGACCTTGCAAGCATTTCAGCCAACTAAAAACCTGCTAAAACAATCGATATAACGATCGGTCAAACTTCTTGCCTTGTCGAACGCCTGTTCCATCGAGTGCTCCGGCTGTCTGGCCTCGGGATCCAACGTTTCCGCCGCGCCGGAGCCGAGAATCTGTTGCGCCAGGTCCTGGAGCTGCTGAGTGAGCACCGAGGCGTCGATGGACGGCTGAGCGAGTTCCGGAATCATCTGAGCCTGATGCACTAGCAGCTGCTGAAGCAGCTGCAATTGAACTGATTGTGGAGTGATGACCGGTTGAGGTGCGGAAACAGGCTGTAAAAAACCACAACAACACAGAATGAAAAGTGCGATGTTTTTAAAAAAATTTTGAACGTATATGCACACACACACACACACACACACACACACACACACACACCTAAACACACACACACACATATTTATTTGTTTATTTATTTATAATCAATATCATTATTGGAAATCAGTGGTAGCCAAATGCTTACAAAATTGCCATTAATTTCTAACAATGGCTGAAATTACCAGAACATGTTGTCAGGACTTTTTACAAAATACACCAATGATCTACAAAGATAAAAACATTTATATTACCGGTTGCATCAACTGTGCAACAACTTTCAGAAGATCCAGATGGTTGTCCGGCTTTGTTTCCAAGCTGGTGCCGAGCTGCAGCGCGTCGGCCGTGAGTGCCGGGGGCTTCTGGTCGCACCTCGTCAGGGGCATCGAAGGTGTTAGTCCGGTTACCGACTCGATCACCTTTTGGACTAAAACAGCAGATTCTACCCATTACGATATGATGCAAAGCAATCACATTTATTTCCTCACAGATTGGCAGTATCCTGTGGCAAACATCGCCCTACGCTTCATCGATTAACCCCTTAACTGGGGACCCCGGATATATCCGTCCATTTTACATTGAGTTACAGTTAAATACACGGTTAAGGGGTTAAATTTCTATCGAAGCTAAACAACTGACACCAATGGCACATTAAAAACACATATCCATCTACATTTTCAGAGGTGAGCAGTGCTTTTTTCTAAGAAAAAAGTTTGGGAACTCATTTTACATCTGTTTTGTCATAAGAAGCATACCAAAGATATTAGTAGAATAACAGTACTCATGCTTTTAAACTGCAATTTGCACTGTTACTGTGCATTCCCACTGAAAAAAACCAGATTGTAAGTGAAACAGGCATTATTGCATATCGATATAAACAAATCTGGCAAAAATGATATGGGAACGCTGTTCCCGTGCGTTCCCACTGAAAAAGCACTGGAGGTGAGGTCCTATGAGTGACAACCATAGCACATTTGCAAATAAGGTCACTGCCAAATGATCAGAGAAAAATCTAGCAAGTACTGTAACTTAATTCAATAACGTGTATCAATGCATAATACATGGAAAACATATAGGATGGGCAAAGATTGGAAGCACGTTTAGCTGTAAAGAAGGCATAACTAACAAGGCATATGCAACAACAAATTCCAATGAAAATATGACATGACAATGACATTGCCAATGCTAAGTATGAACCTCTTTCGAAAGCGGTTGAACTGAGAGGATCCGTAGAAAGATCAAGAAGCGGCTGGACGATCGCAGCTGAATAGACGCCGTTCTTCTGCCATAAGTTCAGAACCCGAATTATTCTCGACTAAGAAATAAATTCAAAGCCCAGTTTACAATAACATCCGTGCCTGGAAGAAGATCAAAGCAAACAAGTCCTGAATGCTAACCCTTTTCCTGTCATCAGGACAACGTATAAGCACGTCAACACACTGGTTGATGTTGAAAAGGGGATTTAGGTTATTTCGCACATACTGTGGCAGCAAAAGAGTTAATTGGGGCAACACTGTTCCAGTCATTATTGGGTTGAAATAAAATAATTTTAACAATTTTTTGTTGAAATATGATTTCAGCATGAATGTCCACTTGTATGTTTAAACTTTAAAGTCACAGGTCAATTTCCATTATGAGTAGGAACGGACACTGAAATCCAAAGGCACAGCATTTTCAAAATGACTATACTCAAGGGATGTTGAAACCAATGAAAAACTTGCAAGTAGAACCATAACATCATCAAAAATATGAAATATAAAGACACCTAAAACTAATATCAAGTCATAAAACTGTTAGAAATGTAAGACATTCCTCCAAAATAAAGCAGAACTCTGCAGCATTTATTTTAGCTCCACAAAAACCTAAGCAATACAACCGAGGAATATTATAGCCAATTGTTTCAATGCATGAAAATTACTATCCATTAAAATTACTAACCGTGAATATTTATAACAGGCAGTCTTCCCCAATAGTGTATCTGAAGTAGAACTATAACTCCAGTGTGAAATAATTCACAACTGAAGATTCCCAAATATCAAAAATATAGATAAATATGAAAAGTATGTAATGTAATAGAATATTTTTATAGCACCTCTTCTGAAGAATCACTCAGAAACATTACAAAAAGAGTGTTTATTATTTTTTCTTTTATTTACTTCAAGATTTTGAAATAGAAATAAGGCCTGAATATGGTCCAATTTCAACAGCAATTCTATGGATGTAAAATCATCTTTGAGTTTGTGTATCTGTTACCTATCTTTTCCAGTTGGTCCATTTTAAATGCAAACTGCACTAATTTCACACAACTGAACACAAGACTCTGTTGAGTAGAAATATAAGAGACACTATAAAAATGTTACATTACATTTTAAAATCTCAGATCAATGACTGTGCTTCAACACTCTATAGCACATAGCCCTGAGTGTGTTCTGATGAATTTAGAGTCTTGACGAGACGATGCTGGTGTGGGGAGGGGTTGTAGACAGTTAAAAAATGGGGCCATTTACACCTAAGCCATTAAGATACAACCCGTGCCCGGTGTCTGGTTTGTGGCACCTAAGGGGATGTTGTCTGCAGAGCGGCTGTGTACCGGCAGAGACTCCAGAAACTTGCATCAAAAGCTATTCAAGTTGTGAACTTAATAAAATCCTGACCACTTAAATCTTGACTTCTTTCAAATGAGGCACAGGAACTGATGTTCATTAGGGAAGGTTAATATGTTTTGATGCCTTTCATCAGCAAAAATTGTGGCGTCTTTTCAAGTGTGCGCCGATGTTTTCAATGGCGAAAAAGTTTGAGAAAACTGCAGAGCCTGTGTTCTCAAAACACGAACTTGAAACCTAGACAAAATTAATATCACTAGTGATCGCATGGGAAAGATCAAAATACCAAGTCTTCTGATGGGCACAGGAAGAGA
>CM030843.1:2943804-2956304 GCA_018105865.1 Metaphire vulgaris
TCATTTCAGTTTAAAGGTAAAATATCGGTCTAAGATTTATTAATGAAGTTAACGTCGAAGTCTGAAATTCGCTCACCGTTAGATAAAACATTCAAATGTCATGCCACCAATCTTAACGTGGATTTTTTCAATTAGATCATTCTTTTGTTCTGGATTTGCGCCAAGTAATTGCTCTGCGAGAGTTCAAATTATTATTAGTCTATGTATAAGACTTTGATAGATATCTAATGACAATAATAGATGGAATGAGGTTAACAACGGAAAAAGATAAATGACAAAGTTTTGTGGCTTTGTTTGTGTCTCTCTATTGCCGCTAATGAGTTGACAGAAAGCAACTATGATGATGATGTATAATGTAGATTGTAGCGCATTGCAGCCGCGAATATCAATAGCAGCTCGGTTAGTTCTGAACTTTGTTGTCATTTGTACAATTTGTACAATTTGTACAATTTTTGTACTTGTTTTGTATTTGTACAATTTGTTTATGCACTCTCTCTTTATGGTGCCACTCCATCTTAGTTGAGCAGACTCCAGCTTAGCTCTATCCCTGGTGATGTCGGTCCACAACCAATGGATTTCTCAGTGCATTGCAAGCACGAACTTCCATGTTCCTGAAGCGAGGTTTTGAATCAGTTGGCCCTATCCTTTGAATGCTCTTGACGCCAGTATGCGTGGCTTAGCAACTCCTAATTCTATGGTTTTGAAACGACTTAAAACTTATCTCTTTGTTAATATACAGTAATTTGCTGTGGAAGCGCTTTTCTGAGTGATCTTTGTCATCTTGTTACATTACATTACATTTTATGTAATTAGTTGGTACTTTCCCGTTATCAGGACCCTAGTGAAGTGTAATGACTGTTCGGTCGGGAACCTGACCCTAACCTAACGTTGACCCTAACCATAACCCTAACCCTGACCCTAACCATAACCCTAACCCTAACGCCTCTCTAGCCAATTACACCATCCCTCTACTGGGGTCCGGATAACGGGAAAGAACCGACGATACATTTCTCTAACGCGGCTCAGCAAAATTCACTGTCCGGTTCCCTAGTTGTCGCTAGTTCCCTTGTCGCTGCCAAATACAGAAGAAATCTGCGACCAACCAGTGGTGTGACGAGTTTCAATAACTGTGTGCGACTGCTGTGTCAGATATTTACCATAGTGGACCTTCATATTGTAATAACAATAGCAACAAGGTTTAAAATGGTTCCGCAGGGCATGCCCTGTGTGATGTTAGGCAGCTACATATGAGTTTTACTGTCCATCGCCGTTAGCCTAATATATAAAAGCACAGCTAAGCTTGACACATTGCATAGACCATTTTAACCTCAACTCCGTGCTGGAAAACTGTCCGATGCATCGTCCCAACTTAGATCCGACGCTCTGCTGAGTGAGCCATCGAGGCAGCCAGACCTGCTATCTTTAAGCATTTATATTGTTGAAACCCTGTACTTTTAATTAAACTCTGCTGTTTCCTAGTTGAAACCCTAAACCTTCATAACTGCTGTATCAAGATTAGTTCGGATATTGTTCTACTGGCATCCGGTTTTGTAGGCCCACGCTTTTCTCCATTATCCATATACACTGTAGGCATATAGGTAGCCTGCGGTAGGCCTATGCCATGCAGTGCTATTATAAAGCAAGGTCTGGCTGTTTTTTCCTGTAATATTCTACATTTGTGGATCTTACACTGACAAAAGGAAATAGATATGAATTTCCATCGTACCTCGCCTTCCCCTATTTTATTCTATGCATATCGATGTCACTTGGTATCCATTGAGATATGCATTATGTATTGCCTGTTGAATATGTCCATTGCTAAGAATTGCATTTTGACCATAGAACATATATGCCAGGCAAAAAAATCACACAAATTAAACCAACATATGACTGTGCAAGTCTTGCAAAGGAATTTATTACTGAACTGTACAGAGATAGTCCTCAAGTGATTTTGTAGCGCTATTGTTTAGGAACAAAATACAAGATCTTACAGAGAGACTAGAATTGCCCCAAGCAAACACTGACCTATACTATAGGCCATAGCCTTCGTTGAGACACGATGCAGAAGGCCAAAGCAAAATAGTTAAAAGGAAATTATCACACAGACTACAGAGTGTTTTAGTGATTTTCAGCTGACTGGTCGTTCATCGTGTCCAATGGCTGTTGTAGGTTTACAAGAGACCTTTTGACCAAGCCAGACAACTATCACGGTCTATGATTGCGCTGGTGGCTTTAGCTTGATCAGGATTGATTGCCAGCTCCAGTACTGCAATGACCAACTGATGCAGCAGCCAGATTCCTGTGTCCTCTCCAACAGTGGTCTCTCCAACTTGGAAAGCCCTTCAGATGCGTTTTGGCAGCTTCCAGCAAATGCAGAGAAAACAGCTTGAGGTGAGTAGAAATAGCACCAAGTGTCATATTTACCGGTAATGGCTGAAGAGAGAAATACAGCATATGCATGTGTGTATGTATGTATGCATGTGCATGTATGTATGTATGTAGGTAGGTAGGTAGGTAGGAAGATATGTTTGATCTTCTAAACCAGTAGTATTTTGCATGCATAGATGACCTACCCTACAAATTCACCAAGTGCAAGTGACTCAATGCAGTAACAATCAGTGGCATAGTCAGGGTTCCGGAATAGGGCGGGGGTGTAGACAGTTTGTTCACGTATTCTCTTCAATCCAAATCCCACGACTGGTCTCACCCAGAATAGGGGCCCTGCTCCCATGTCTCCCCATGGCTATGTCAACAGTTAGAGTTTTGTAAAGTTTTGTAAACTGTAACATCGTAATTAAACTTCAGCTTCAACTGACTAATAGATCATTTAATACTACGCTGCATCTGCTAATTATATAGGCTTTCAAGTCAATTTGTGTATTTTTCTATTAATTAAACAGTGTCATAAATCAGATGTTATTATGACATATAGATCAGTTAATATCACCTCGCAGCCGCTTTAGAAGTGAAAATGGATTTGTACTGGATGGAGTTTGGCGCCTGGACTGTATGTGTTTTGGTTGGCAAGTGAAGTGACTGAACGTTGAGTCAGCTGTTCCTAATATGTTTGCACTGGCATGGTATCATATATATATATATATATATATATATATATATATATATATATATGTCATATATATATATATATATATATATATATATATATATATATATATATATATATATATATATATATATATATATATATGTATGTATATTAGGGCGTCTATACCAATTGCCAAGGTGTCAGTAATAACGGACAGCTCATCCCATTCACCCTTCAATTTTTTTAAAAAAATGCTTTAAGTAGAAGTTTGAGATACTGAGTATTTGTACAGTACTGACTGGAAAATAATATTATAGATGGTCAAGGTTAATATAATGTGTGCTGCACGGCAGCAACTCGGTTTAACAGTTTTCAGCAGTCGTCATGTCTGAATGAACGATGCTTATGGGAAGATGAATGTCTGTTTACCTGGCATGACTTGATGCATGAGTGATGATATTGTTTTGATTCTTCCTCCATGGAGGTGAAACATCGCAACGTCAGGCATTTATACTGAAGTCAGGTGTCGATTCTAATGTTACTGGCATCGGCGTAACCTTGCCCCCCCCCCGGAGTACCGGTCCGGGCACAAATCCGTTTCAAGAGTAGGTTGGCTTGGAAAGGGGGTCGGTACTGAATGGAAGAAGATGAAAGAACTGGAACTTGACACATCGACTTTTTTCCTTGAAAACGTGGATGCGCCCCCCCTATTTCGGAACCCTGGCTACGCCACTGGTTACTGGCATTAGCACATGTTTAGTTAGTTCTACTGTTATCTTCTTGATCCAAAACTTAGCACAGAACGCAGCAGCTGTAGTGCAGAGAACATTGATCTAAAATTTGCCCCGAATTACATTAACTGGTCAGATCATGCATTCACCTTACCCTCAAACCATTTGTACTCGCTCGATTCATAGGGCATGTATTAAGATGAGTATAGTGTTTTGACCTTGTGTTTTGTCATGACTGATTTAATACAGAGATTTTGTATTGTATTGTATGCTATTGTAAGATAGATGATGGTAAGGATAACACTGCTGATGATAGAGATACACTGTAAAGTACCGGTAGTTCGACAGCAGGTGTTTTAATAATAATAATAATAGTAGTAGTAGTAGTAGTAGTAGTAGTAGTAGTAAGTAGTAGTAGTAGTAGTAGTAGTAGTAGTAGTAGTAGTAGTAGTAGTAGTAGTAGTAGTAGTAGTAGTAGTAGTAGTAGTAGTAGTAGTAGTAGTAGTAGTAGTAGTAAGAGGCTGTCCATTAATTATGTCAACAATTTTGGGCAATTTTTGACCCCCTCACTCCCTTGTCAGCAACTGTCAACTTTCAGTTCCCCCTATAATTATGTCAAAACTTTTTACCCCCTCCCCCCCACTCCCGTCCCAGATCAATTACAGGTCCCAATAACAAGGTTATTATTTTTGCAGTGATGACCATTTTACCTGTCAAAATGTGGTGGTGATGACCTTTTTTGCCATGCTTTTTTCCATAGTAATAAGTAGTATTCCATAAAATTTCCTATTTTTAAATTATTTTTAAAAAGTGAAATTGCTTACATCAACTTCTCTTGACCCCCTGTCAATAACTGTCAAACTTTTTCGAACCCCCTTCCCTAAATTGTTGACGTAATTAATGGACAACCCCTAATCAGGGCTTTTTTCTAGGCCTTAAGGGCATCCAAATGGTACTCTAAATCCGTCCGCAAAAGACCTGGTCGTTCCTTAGGACCAGTCCGTTGGCTGTCCGAGACCATGACCGTGCAGACAACAGATGCGTATTGTTTTCGTTGTACAGTTGCATTTGTTAACATTTGCCATCTTCACATGTCATGCAAAAATGACATTTATCCGAAGGGGCGGATACCGACCGCGTCGTCGGGTACACGCAAGCCCCCCCCCTCCATACGTCGTAAAGCCGTCGCGGCGTTCGGCAGCTGCACTAAGCTACGTAGCTGCTGCTGCTGCTGCTGCTGACAAGCCACGCCGCGCGTGCGGCTATGTCGACGGGGTTGGGGGTAGGGGTAGAGTGTTGCGCGTACTCCGCCTTTGCCGGAGAAGTTTGAGTCAATATCAAAGTGGGGTGCTGTGCTGCTGCTGCTGCTGCTGCTGCTGCTGCTGCTGCTGCTGCTGCTGCGACTGGGCTCTGCGGCAGGTGTGGATGTCTAGCTACGAGATACGCTCTCTCGCTGTCTGTCTGTCTCGCTGGACGCTCGGTAATTACATTAGACTTTCCGAAGGCGGTGTGTTGACAGGACAGCGTCTGATTCTTCGGTGCTCAGTAATTTCACCCCGAGGCAGCCGATCCGCTCTCTCTGCCGTGTGTGCGTCGTATCTCTGTTGCTGTGTGAAAATCCATCCGTAGAGGCTGTGGTTAGGGTTGCTGCGCGTGTGTGTGGGGCCTGCCGTGCGTTTGCAGAAGACCGACCGACCGACCGACCGTCTTCGAAAAAGACTTCCGTTGTACGTTCGTTAAGTCGGTTTTCGGTCTCTTGCTCGGCGTTGGACTTCAGCCCGGCGACCTTTTTGGGGCGTTAAGAGCAGGCAAGATGCCTCTTTTTTGTCAATCGTTTTGTGTCATGTTCGCTGTGCGTGACGGATTATGCCGTTGCTAAATTAAATCGAATGTTGTTGTTCATGAGAAGAGATAAGAAAGTGATGATGTGCTAGGATCATTGCAATTTGTACTAATTCAGTACATCTGTTAGCCTACAATGATGATGATGATGATTATGGGTTTACCGGCGAATATAAGCAACGTTTGAGAACAACCATGAGGTATCTGTGTGTGTTTTGTGTGTTTGTTTGTGTGTGTGTTTGTGTGTGTGTGTGTGTGTGTGTTTGTGTGTGTGTGTATACACTGACAGTCGAGCATAATAGGTAGATGTGATAAATATGCACACTGATTTATGAAATGGTTTTGTACTCTTTAAACAACAACAACAACATGCTTGGAGATGCTTAAGGCTAGATTTGTGCTTTCTATTGAGTGATTTCCACTAGTGATCCTTGTATTTACGCTCTATTAAGTGACTCTCACTGTATATCCTGACCCACATGATTGATTTCTGCTCTGACCTTGAGTGTGCTATATTTTGGAATCTAATACTCAAGACTTTTCCAGCGTTCTGTGTGTGTGTGTGTGTGTGTGTATATATATATATATATATATATATATATATATATATATATATATATATATATATATATATATATATATATATATATATATTCCACCTGGACTCTTGGTTCTTCCACTTCATCCGACTTGTTGGGAGTGGCCGTGCAGTGCTTGTTTACGAGAAGCCATTTCTCTGTTGAATGTTATTATCTGGAGTGTTAGAAAAAGATGTTTTTCTTATAGGTTATTCGCTAGTGTTTTGAGATTCATTCAGTTTGCTATCTAGGATGTAACAGTCTCGTTGGTTGTATGTGTCCCCGGTAACTCTCTAATTGTAGAAATGCATTTACGTTAAGTCTAGTATTTTTAGACATATTTTTCATAAATCAGGTCCTTGACAGATGATTGCACGTCAGTTGCCGGATTAAGTTGCCTGTAAATAGATGTGAGTGGACAAGAAACGTAATATTTAATTGCAGTGAATGTAAAGTTGGACGTTGGGCGTCCATCCGCCAGGTTAAGAAACAGCTTGCGCCAATTGAAAATTTAAGGTTTTATGATCAAAATAGCCTTACCAAAGGGTCAGTAATGACCTTTTCAAACTTGGGGTTCTGAGCCAAAAATTTACTCAAAGTTGGGGGGATGGACGCCACTGGACGTTCACGTTGTTTTACAGTTTTTAAGATAATGCAGAGTTATGTTGAGACAAGGAACTCTGAATACTAATTATAATATGAAGACGTCCTTGGTAGGGATCTGTGTGATAACTTGTTTTACACACACTTAATTTGTTTTGTTGGCAAATTAAAATATAGCTTCAAGAAGTAAGATGCAACAAACGATTCACTGTTGGCGGGCAGACAGGCAGACAGACAGACAGATAGATAGACATAAAGTTAGGCAGATAGATAGCCGCAGAGAAAAAGAGGGATGTAATAGTGAAATGGATGAATTTATTTTGGGTGACTGATAACGCTTATCTTTTGACAACAAGAGCTGCTTTTGCTAATTAGAGTCATCTGTTGTCTGCTATCTAGGTCAAAGTCTTTTATCTAGGTCAAGACTGGTAACTAGTTCAAGGTCAGGGGTTTGCTTGTTTCAGACGTAAACAGAAATGTCTGCAAGAATTTGTTGGCAGACAGACAGACAGACAGACAGACAGACAGAAAGTTAGACTGATAGACAGCCACAGAGAAAAAGAGGGAGGGAGGGGGTAAATAAGTGTGATAGACAGAGAGGGAGGAAGGAGAATTAAAGATCTTCAGTACTTGAGAAATGTTTAAGCAGAAAAAGTTACTGTTGGCTAAAGCCCGTTTTCTTAGTTAAAAGCACCCCAATTATCTCTCTCTCTCTCTCTCTCTCTCTCTCTCTCTCTCTCTATATATATATATATATATATATATATATATATATATATATATATATATATATATATATATATATATATATATATATATATATATATATATATATATATATACACATGCATCTTTAAAAGTAATAAGACAGCACCGCAAAGTCCCACTTTCTCAGAACAGTGAGCTCTCCATCTGGTAGGGAGGCTGGTAAACAGATTAACTAGTGGTAGGAGATCTTTCCCGACCGTTGTGCTTTCCATTATTCTCTTGCTCTCCTTGTAACCCCCTCCCCTGACGCTTTCTTTCCTTTCTTACATTATATAGATTTGCTTTAAATCTAAAAACAACAGAACTGAGCGGCTTTTCCTATAGAACTACTTTCCTTCCACTCAGACATCCTGAACCAAAGTCCACATTGGCCCTGGCCCCCCCCCCCCCACCCCCACCCCATCCCAACATCACCACCGCTTACAAGTACAACACCTCTTCCGTTTCCATTTCCTACGGCCAGAGCAACTGAAAACTAGACATGGACAGGCACAAAAACATGGTGTGTAAAAACTAAAGTCAAAAACAACAGAAAACATTTCCAATGAAAGGAATAATGCCACCAGATTATGACTGACTCTGCTGACAGTGATTGATTGGCTGCATCCTCGATCCACACTAAACTGTCATTGTCAGGCTGTCTGCCAAGAGTGGGATTATCATTTTGTCAGATTAAAATATACTAATATAGCTTCTAGGATGCAACAATCGGTTCACTGTTCTGTGGTAATACGACCTCAGACTGACTGAGTGGATAATGAAATGGAGAAAGTGAAGCAAGAAAAAGGATGCAAAATAAAGCACAAATCAAAACTTACTTGCAATATAATCCCGTTATTCACAAACTCATATGTACATGTAATGATGAGAACTACCATGATGAACAAGATTTTTATAGAAAGCTTAGCTATCAGGACATTTACTTAACTCCCGCTAGGCATTTTCTATGTCTTTTCAATCCCTCCGCTACTTAAAGCCCTGAAAACTGATAATTCATTTACTGGTAATTCATTCATTCATCTCCTGGGCGCAATACCCGATGTAAGCTTCATATATGTCCATGTTGCACCATTCTTAAAAATATTATTGTCTATCCATTCTTTTTGTGGTTTTCCTCTATAATGTTTTCGCCTTCCATTACTCTGAGCATGATCCTTTTTATCGGCCTTTCGTCGTTCATTCTGCAGATAAATAGTTAAATGGCTAAATAGTCAGAGTTTCCTTTCAATGACTGTTTGAATGATGTCTTTTTTATAGTGCTCATTCTTTGAAAACTGATGCATGGCATGAAGATGATATTCAATGATGAAATAAATCTGCTGTTATAGGACACACTAATTCAGGACACAGAGACAAAGTATGTATGATGAACCCATTCAGGTCACCAGACACTGAACGATCCATTTGCAAAATGTCCAGTAACAAACCCTCTTCTTCATCATATCCTTCTTGAAAAAGTACAAATTCAATCCCAAACGTTCCAACTTTCACGAATGCGTCAACATTGCTTAGTATCAAGCCAAGTGACCAGTCTTGAAATCAATGCAAGATATTTCTTTTAAAATGATAACGACGCAGACCGGTCCATCCAATCAGGTTGTTTTCTAACCCTCCCAGCTGTTCCGATGTGACCTTGCGTCTATGATCAATACCAAACGGCCTGTCACCGCACCGTCTGTTCTGAAGTCTATTCCGGTGATCAGATGAAAGTCGTAAAAAGCACACAAATCATTTTACAAACATCAGAAAGTAAGGCCCCTTGATCCCTTATGTCAGCAGGATGCTGTACTCTGTACCGGACCGTCTCCTCTTCTCTGTCCCTGTCTCCGTCTGTCTATCTCTCTGTCTGTCTCTGTCTGTCCCTGTCTCTCTCTCTCTCTCTCTCTCTCTCTCTCTCTCTCTCTCTCTCTCTGCCTTTGTGTCTAACAGCCGGATTCACTTATTCATTTGCAAAAGACGTATATCAGACAAAAGGTAGGTACAGCACAACAAAATAGAAGGGTGGGTTTCAAAGATCGGCAGCAAAACTGAGTTAAGTCACGAAAATGTATATAGGCTCTGATCCAACTGCCACATAATTCATCGCCTGGGTTGAAGCTCACCCAATGAATGGCGTATTTTATGAAGCTGAAGAGTTCATGAGTTTACTTACTATTTACTATATTCAATGACTTATGTGACAAGACTGACAAAAACGGCATCGAGGTGTGGAATAATTGTAATTATTTTGTTTTAAAATTAATTTTAAAATGAAACAGAAATTGTATGAATTCTTAACCCTTTTGCTCCCAGCAAATACATGGTAATTTTATCAGCCATGTCCCAGAAGTGCAAGTGAATCCAGGATCACTGTAATCTTTGCTATGATCACTATCTTCTAACATTTGCACCACATCGCCTTTACTAAATCATTTTGTACTCATTATTTCTATTTTTTCCTAAATTTAGTCGAAATTTCCGCCAGCACTACCACAAGTCACAGCTGAAGGCTCATGGGTATGGCCAACACATGGCTATCTGTTATTATATAGGCCTACTAGCATAACATATAGCACATCCACATTTGTAACACTCACGTACTGCATTATTGCTGTGTTTCCACTGCCAGAAGTGCCTTACATTGTATGGTGTCCATACATATAATATGTGTATATATAAAGTGTGCTAAGTTTCTCTGTGACATTGGACTCTGTGGATGCTCCAAAATCTAAACCCATGGAAGGGTGAATCTTGCCAGCAACCAGCCTGGTTGTATTCCAACTGAGGATAAATATTTGTGGTTTTTGGTGAGTGTATCGGTCCAATGATGAATCCAAGTTGTACCAGAGGAAGGTTTGTCCAGCCTGGACTGGATTTTAGAAATGGTGGGTAGTTCTGCAATTACTGCAGTTAAAGAATTTAAAAATGGCTGAATATTTCTTACAAAAGGACCCGTGAGACTGGTTTTTCTGTAGAAATGTTTACCAACATTGGAACTTTTATGTACTTTGTGGAAATATACTGGTACTGTAAGAGCTGGCGATTTTCTTATTTTAAATTTAGGCCAGCAGGTTTTCTGTTCAAATTATGTAGATTTAGGGCTGTCATTTGAATTACAACTTGAAACGTCAACAAGAGTCTCTTAAGGCCTAAAGTGGTAGCTATCACTTTGAAAATCTTGCAAATCCCAGTAACCTGGTGGAAAGTAGGCTTTACAGTCTGCTAGTTAAATTCTCTGATAGTTTGTAAAATGTTCGGTGTAGACCAGACTAGCCAACAGTTCAGGGTCTCAAGATTCCCAAGGCATTTGTGCCTGAGAGTGTCAGGTGAGACTCAGTAAATGTTCTGCTTTTTTGATGGTTGATAGTCAAATTATTGTCATCCTTATCAGTTGTCATTGTTACCACCGTGCATTTGATATGATTATAATTTTGTCCTTTGCCGATTTCAACAGTACAGCAGCTCCATTGAATTCAATGACCAGCTGGCTGGAGAGGGGGGGCGTGTGGTTTGTTATCAGGGTCCGGCATTGGACCGGCATATTCCCTACCGTTGGAAGGGTAGGCTTATGCTCCTGGTTAGTCTACAGATGGTGGCCATCTGGCCGCCGAAGCACGGCTACACTGTGCATTTCTAAGACAGGAGGAACATTGAACTGGTTTTGTAGAATCAGGCTGAAAAAAATTTAGAAGTAGGCCACGTTGACAGACTGTTTTTAATACTGAAATTTTAGTTATAGATTTTTCTTTCTCACAAGAAACTACTTATCGATTACCGGTATGCTGCAGTCTTCTTTGATATTTTGACTTTTATAATATGATGCTGTATTTGGTGATGAAAATATAATGTCATTTTTCCAACTGTTAAATGATTCAAAAGGTCCTTATTGTAGGGTAAAATTTCAAAAATTGTGGGTACAGTTGGATTATCTTACTACAGGTTGTACATCATTGGCCAAATTGTGAATCATTTGGATATTTCGCGAAGCATTCGGATATTTTGTGGTGTTTATTTCTTCTGCTTCTTTATGTGTCATTTCTATCGGAGGGTTGACATTCATTTTCCCTCCATTTCTCTTTATCTTCTGCTGCTTTTTAGGGCTCCATAGTTCTTTATGTTTGTCCAGTCAAAGATGATGTCCATCCAGCTTCTTCTCGGTCGCCCCCTTCTCCTTATTACTTCTCTTCTACCTTCTGTCTATTTAGGAATGTACTACCTCTGAGATGAGATGATCGATTTTCTGAAGTGCTGACACATCCGCTCCACACACTTCTTGGAGCAAGGCCTGTAACTAAGTACCGGTTACAAGAACTGTTCATAGCAGAGTATGATGTAAATCTTGTTTCCAGAACATCAAAGAAACCTCTATTTCAAATAGACAGCTTCAAGCTTCAAGCCAGTCCTCAGTGGGCAATGAAAGACAAATATGCATATTGATTGCAGCAAGTTATGTTCAGTGATGAAAGCACATTTCAATAAGTAGAGGCTAAATCCAAAATTAACAATGAAGACTGCAAGACTATACATCTTGTGTTCTGGTGTGAAGAGCAGTTTTGGCAAAAGGGATATGTTGGATTGACTTGTTTACCAAGGGTGAGCTCTTGAATATTGGAAATGTTCTTGGCTCTAAGGGGGAAATGCAGGTAAATGTATGTGGGGGACAACCATTTTTTCAACAAGATGCAGCACTGTGCCATGCAATAAGAAGTGTCTATAAATGGTTTGACTGCAACAATGCTCCAGTGTTGCCAACCTAACAATCAGGTAGTCCTGAATGTTATTGGAAAACTGTTAGAAAAAAGGAAGGTGGAAGAAATATTTTCATGATGTCGATTGGTGATTCCTCACAATTGTCTCATAAATTGCAAATTGTTATGAGGTCATGGAGACCTATGAACAGGGTATTTACTGTGCTACATAAATGTGGTTTTATAAACATTTTGTTTGAATAAT